>NC_047567.1:709274-864274 GCF_902806645.1 Magallana gigas | reverse complement strand
TCTTTCCCTGGCTAAGTGTTTGACTATTGTCTATGACTGCCCCCCCCCCCCCTTACCCTAGTTGAGTATTTGACTGTGGTTTATGACTGGCTCTCCCCTTACCTTGGCTGAATATTTGACTGTCCCCTGGGAAGATAATTTGACAATATTCCAGCCCTGACATAACCACAAGAATATATTTTTCCTTTGTTTAACCAAACATACTTTGAATAAGGATGAGAGCAATAGTTATTTTGACAATACCTTGGTAAGAAATTGATGTTGACCTTGGCCTTTGCTCTCGGGCAACAGTTCCTACCCTAGGGCTAACACAATGACTACTGCCCTCATACCTATTTAAGAGCTGTATGCTATGATGTCTATGAATGACACACAACGACATACGAGCGATTGCAATAGGTCTCCTGAGTGACCAAGAAACAAAAAGATAGCTGCCTAATAAAAATCTATATATATGACAAATTCATGAATACTATACCACATGTGTATTTTGTTTTTCTTGACTTCATCCACTGTATCTCTGTGTATCATACACTTGAAACCTATAAAGAGACAACACAATTCTACAGACCAGTACATGTATAACACAAAGTAATATTAAACAGCAAATAGTTTGGATGGTAAATGATTTTACAATCAAAAAACAAAGGTAATTAATATTTATTTAAATTTCATCACCAATAGAGAGAGAGAGAGAGAGATTAACTATTACACTAATCTTTATCTAACATGACAATGTGTGTTTTGACCTATTTTTTTAATAATCGTCTTCATTAATTACTCTGTGCATTTCTAGCTTAATTATTCATTAACCCTTTCACATTTTGGCATTTTTGAAACAAATTGTTAGGGCTATAACAAGGTTTTTAAAATGTTTTCTGAATGAGTAGTGAACATCTAAAGATATATGTATCATATATCAAAACGATTATATTGATGTCAAGATATCATACATGACATAAAAAGTGGGTTGCCATGATAACATTTCGCGCATGGGCTGGGAAAAGAGTACAAACAACATATTTTTTTCTCCTAAAATATTATGCAAACTTGGCTTTTGTCATCCATAGTTATTACAGAAAATCAAAATAGATAGAACTAACCTGTTACACAAGTTGTCTTATCATTTATGTTTTCACAGATAGTATATTGTATATGGTAAAAATGGAGACACTGTAAATTTTTGTTGCTTAGCAACTCATCCTATTTGCCAAATTTTGGAAGTTTTTGTCAATTTGAAAATGTATCTTTTATTTTTTGAAACTTGTTTAGAATAATCAAGAAGAAATAATTAGCTATAAATTTCTAGACACTTCAGTTGTGCAGATTAGTTTTTGAGTGGTTACCATGGAAACAGAGAGGCGTGGTATTCCAACTTTCCAGTATTTTTAACAAAAAGATAACTTCCGCCTTAAATGTTACTTAAATAAGCAAACTTTCAAGCTTGATTTATATATATATATATATATATATATATATATATATATATATATATATATATATATATATATATATATATATATATATATATATATACATATATATATATATATATATATATATATATATATATATATATATATGACTCAAATTTTTATTAGTGTAATAGTATGAAATTTATTAACTATTATATTGATAAATCTAATTACAGTTTTGATATTAATTAGTTAAGATATAATATATTTTTAGCAATACATGTAGTTATATTAAATCACCCAGGTAGAACACCTAGGTTTACCTGGCTTAAGTTAATTAAGGCCCTTAGGATATATGGTCCTTATATTGTATTTTTGAAGAACTAGATAAGGATATTGATGTTGAAGAAATTAAAGTAGTTATTAAGAAATTAAAAAAAGGTAAATCACATGGTGACGACTGTTTACTTAATGAATATTTCATTGAATTTGAAGAATATTTGTTGCCTATCCTACATAGACTTTTTAATTGTATACTACAAACAGGTTTCTTTCCTGAATCATGGTCTTCTTCTATTATTGTGCCTATTTTTAAAAAGGGAGATAAATCTGATCCTAATAATTATAGAGGAATCAGCCTTGTTAGCAACATGTGTAAACTTTTTACTTCCGTATTGAACAACAGACTTATAACATGGTCAGATGAAAATGATGTCATTACTGATGCACAATTTGGTTTTAAATCTAAATGTGGTACAAGTGATGCAATCTTTGCTCTACATACTTTAATTACTTCATCGTTGGCTAGTAATAATAAAAAAAACTTTACTGTGCCTTTATTGATTTCAAAAAAGCATTTGACTCTGTTGATAGGTCTAAACTTTGGATGAAATTGTCAAAAATTGGTATCCAAGGAAAACTTCTACGTGTTATAAAAGGGTTGTATAAAAATGTTAAAGCATGTGTGACTTCTGATGGACACTTGAGTGATTTCTTTAACAGCAATCTTGGTTTAATGCAAGGTGAAGTACTTTCACCCATTTTATTTAATCTGTATGTAAATGATTTTGAAATCAATTTTTTAAATTCTGAATGTGTACCATTTGAAATTTCATCACTGAATCTTTTCCTTCTTATGTATGCTGATGACATAGTGATTTTTTCAGAAACAATTGCTGGTCTTCAATCACTTTTGGATGAATTAACATATTATTGTAGCACATGGAAATTACACATTAATGTTGATAAGTCAAAGATTGTTGTTTTTAGAAAAGGTGGAAGGGTAAAAGAAAACGAAAATGGTATATTTATGGCCTTATTACTGGAAAAAACCTTCAATGTGTAAACTTCTGCAACTTTTTAATGTTGAAAATGTAAAGGAACTATGTAATCTGGGTAAATTTATTCACTTTGGTTTGAAATTAAGAAAAGATTTACTTAATGCAAATTAGATGTTGATATCATAGTATGTACACTTCTGCCACATTCTCCTGTTAACCTACCTGTACGTGTATATTGTTTATATTTATTGTACTGATGAGCTGTATAGCTTAAAGTTAATAAAGAACTTGAACTTATATGGTCAATCAAAAGGTGTGTTTTTACAGAGATAATCTATTGGTTTTTAAGTTTGTATAGTTGGGTTATTATAGTATTATAGTATTATAGTACTTGTTGATTTTACCTACAGATCTACGGATCACGTTTACAAAATTACGAACATGTAATCATCGATTCCCCATTGAAACATGTAGATGGCATAATATTGAAAAACATTTAAGAAAATGTACAATGTGTGATTCTAATAGTATTGGGGATGAATTTCATTATATTTTAGAATGTACATATTTTGTAAACGACAGAAAAATGTTTTTACCCAAGAGATATTATGAAAACCCAAATATTATAAAATTTAACGAGCTCATGAATACTTTTAATGTAGAAAAACTAAAAACATTATCAATATTTATTAAGAAAATTTTCAAAGTCTGTTCTTCCAGAAACCAACTTTAACAACCTATTGTATTGTGATTTTAACTTTTTTTTTGTCATTATTACTTCTACTGTACATGTGATCCTTGGCTGTATTCGTGTACATTTGTATATACTGATTTTGAACCTCAAATACCAGTGAACTGGTCTTGAGCGAATAAAGAATTGAAATAAGTTGGTTTCATTGGTCTGTGGATTTCCCTCCAGAAGTTCTTTGTGTTTTAAGACATTCTTCATATTAAAGCTAAGGAGACAAGACTTGATGTTTACGACTTAGAAAGACCTTGATACGTATAGACTTTACTTCATCTCATATTGGTAAGCTAACATTAATTATTTCTAACCATAATAGAAGTGCTAATATTTAAGTAATTGTATATATCCTGTAATTTAGCAAATCTAATTATCCTTTTGCACTTTCTTAGTAAGAGTGATTTTTTAGTGAAAGAATATTCATTAAAGTATATTGAGCTTCAAGAACTAGAGGTAATACTAGTGAAAACCTTATTTTAAAGTAATCTGTATTTTAGTATTAATTATGGAAATATATATGTAATTTGTAGTGTCTGTCTCTGCTGTTGAAGCTAAAAGCAAAGTGCACATGCACTCATAGGGCGTGAGACTGCCCATTCCCATATGAATGGTATGGATTATGTTTTATCATTAGTATTATAACGTATGTCAAATTCAAAGACATCTCATATATAGCTGTAAAGCATTTTTATGACCTGTATGGATAATTATGTGTAATTACATGTACAATTACATATAAGAGTTATTGCCCTTTAATAAGAGTAAAGCATAACTGTGTCCATAATGTATTTTATACATATCACTTACTATTGTTATATTTCATTTCAGGGCATTCATTTTTTTATCTGTTATCTATTTATTATATCTGTAATCTGTAATCGCTATAATAAAGGGATGTCCAGAACCTTATACAGTGTTATATATTAAGTATAGAACCAGCACTGTTTCATTAGCACTATTAATTTTTCTTTTTTTAAAGGTAAGTTTAGGAACAATTATGTTTGCTGCGAGAAAAAGTGAGGGGAGGGCTACCCCCTCCCCGATGCTATGTGCCTGATGGTTAAGTATAACGGGTTATAAAGCGTAAATTGCCCCAACCCAGGTTATACTCGTATAACTTGGGTTCACATTCATTCCTTAAATAATTTAATTCTGATTGCAGCGCCTCATTTGATTGGCTAAACAAATTCATATATTTACATTCTACTTTGTTTTTCTGTGATCTTCAAATGCCTCTAAATGCAACAAGTAGTCAAAGGTCAAATTGAAGAGTTTTATAATGACGTCACAAACGTTGAACGCTGTAAACTGCAACGTCACAAGCGAAAATCAAAGTTCACGCTTGTGGCTGTTACTGTGGCTCTTCCATTAATATTAACTTACCCTTAGGATAAGATAGGAATTTTTAGATATGAATCACATTTGCAGACAAGGCAAGAAGTTAAAAACGCGCGTTACTCAATTTATATGCACACACCGCTGCAGTTATGAGAGTGTATACTTAAAAAAATCATGATTCAATGCTATAATATACCTAAATCGTATAAAATACCTTGCCTACGTCACAATACGACGCGCGTGCGAAACGTATTAATCCGCTTGTCGTTACGTTTTAATTTTGTACAAATCTTAAACATCTTTTAACTAAAAAATTGGCTTTATTTTCTGATTTTAGTAGTAGAAATTTATATTATAAGGAATCAATTTAGTATAATAACTTGGAACAGTTTACGGTATTTTTTATAAACCGCTTTGCTGTTAATAAAGCACTGCCCCATGTTGTGTTATATTGTATAGCAATCTAGTAGATAGAAACTAAATTCATTCCTTAAATAATATTCAAATAATGATTCCCCATTTCTTGAATATATTCCTTTAAATTCCGGCTTAATTGAGCTGCATGTGTATGGTGTCTGGTTAGGGCCTTTTTAGTTTGCGCGACGTGTTCAGATAAACGTGCCGTCGCGCAAACACACATCCGGCCATCGCACTAACACAATTTTGCACAACACGTCGTTCCGCTAACACACAAAGCGCCATCGCGCTAACGCAACTTTGCACAACCCGCCGTTGCGCTAACACCCAACGCGCTAACACAACTTTGCACAACACGCCGTCCCGCTAACATACAACACAATATCGCGCTAACGCAACTTTGCGCAACACGCCGTCGCGTGCAACAAACAATCTTGACAGAATGACTGTGGGTTTGTTTTGTTTTGTTTTGTTTTGTTTTTTAGTTTTTTTCTTATTTTTACCTTGTTATCATAGCCAAAAGTGTCAATTTTTCTATATAACATGTACAATAACTTCTATGATATTTTAAATCAATTCAATATTCATATTTCATAACTTAGGTAAGCTTCAATTACTTTCTATATAGTTTTGAAATTGCTAAGATTTGTCATTTTTATATTGTTGGTCTCTGTTACCATGGCAACAGTAGCCCTTATCAGCAATTTTTTTTGCATCTTGCTACTTATTACATCAATATGTATCATTGTATGCAATATGAACATTGATCACTATGAGTATGGCATGCCGTTATGATATGTTGGCGCTGCGGCGTGTTGTGTGTTGGCGCCACGGCGAGATGTGTCAACTTGAAGTCGTGTAAGGTTGCTTTAGTGCGAAGTCGTGTTGTAAACAGCGTGCAAGCGCATTGTTATTAGTCCCCTAACGGTTTTCACCAGAGGGGACTATTGCTTTCCTCTGCGTCCGTCAGTCTGTCCGTCCGCCTTTCCGACCGTCCGTCTGTCTGCCCCACTTCAGTTTTCCACACTGTTTTCTTTATGCGTTTGAGGAATAATATGAAATATCCCGAACAGCTTCAAAATATCAAACTACAGATCAAGTTTACACTTTTGTAGCGTCTGGTTGACACATTTTAGAGAAAATTTATTTTTTATATTCCAATTTTTTAATGTTCGGGTTCGATATTGTGCATAACAGTGCGTAATTGTTTTCACAATTTCAACAACCCGGTAGGGGACTTGTATTGCTTATGCAATACTCTCAGAATGTTATTAACGCGCTAGTGCATCTTCACTTCGCGCTAGCGCGTTTTTACTAAACGTCAAGGTATTGTATTGTTATAAACGCACTACCACGTTGTCACTCCGCGTTAGCGCGTTGTTTCTAAAGTTGTACTTGCGCGTTGTTATAAATGCGCTAGTGCATTGTCACTTTGCTTGCGCGTTGTTTGTAACGTGCTATAACACTTTTACAAATGGTCCTATCGGGAAACCATGTTTCTTGCCCATCAAGTTCGGCGGTTAACATTTGACTTCTAGGGTTATCAGTATATGATTTTTATCATCATTTAAATCATTTTTTACAAACATTAACATATACTTCCTGAAGGCAGTAAGTTCAACAAAAACGCTGTATAAAATGTTCTCAATAAGATTCATCGTTAAAAAGATGAAGTTTTTCAGGACCAATTTGACGTTTGAAATTAAATTCAAGAACATGAATGTCAATTATTTTGTGAATGTGCACGTGCTTTGATGAAACCAAAAATGTACATATCAAATTGTAGTTGATATGTTTAATTTTTTTTAATTGTCAATTCCTCCAGAGGAACTGTACAAACTGTACACACTATAGAAATTAAGCATCAATTTTTCACATGGTCAAATTCCTGTTTCGCACACATTTTTATCATGGAGTGAAATTTTAGTAACTGTTATCTATTCATAAATGCACCTTTCCCTTGGTACAAGACGATAATTTTCTTCAGTTATAATGGCCAATGTGGGGGTGGATATCCTTTGGCGGATCTAAGTCAGTGGGGAATTAAGATTTGACAAATGTTACATCCGCGGATTCAGATTTTTTCCGTAAGAGGAGTGGGGAGGGGGGTCCGACGGATCACTATGTTTAATGGTTTATAATGGTCATAGCATTTAATGTTAATTCTGTTAAATTAACGTTCCTCCAGACATCAAACTTTTTTTTATATCCTATTATTACATTACATTTGAATTTTATTCCCTTAATTTTATTCGTTTATTTTCTACAAACCATATTAATGGAATGGTCCAAAGTTAAATATTTCAAATGTATCTAAACGAAAAGCTTCAAAATAGATCCCCATAAGTTAGTTTTAGGATTGTGTGCAGTGTGACGTAACCACATGGAGTTTCTAGATACCTCCAGGTACGTATTCTGGTAAGATAGACATGGCAGATTTGTATACCTTCTATAATAACCAAACATTTTGCGTTCTGATACGGTGTAATTCCTCTCATGTTTGTTGAGCGACCGTCCACGAAATACAATTGCGCGCTCTTTTCCGTTGTCATTAAATTGTCCGAGGATAAATCCTAATGCAGTAGTTAGGATAATGGGATGGAGTTGTCTGGATATGATAAAACTGATGGCGATGTGAGGGCTGTTTTAAGCAGATCGAAGACTGATTGACTGTCATCACACCATTGGATTTGTTTGAAGGTCCCTCATCTCAGCGTGAGCAAAGTATCCGAATGTCTCCTAACATTAATTGTCTTTTTTAGTAATGCTGTTAATGGTCCTATGATGGTACTATAGTCATGAATACATTTTAGACAGTAGTTACATAGGCCAAGAAAAGATCTGACATATTTAGTACATTTTGGTTTTGGGAATAACAGCATTTGTCTTAGAACCATCCACTTGGACTCAATTCTTGGTAATGGCATGGCCAAGATACTGCTCTTGACGTTGAGCAAAAGACCATTTGGTAGGTTTCAATGTAAGACCTGCTGAACTAAGGCTAAAAAAGATTTAATCCAAATGCTAAGTGTGTTGTTCAAAGGAGCTAGAGAAGAGAAGAATATCATCTACAAAGACAAGTCAGGTTTTCCAGTTAAGACCCCTAAGTAAATGTGTCTGAAAGCTAGCCGGGGCATTAATAAGACCAAAGGGCAAACGTTTTCACTGATATACACCAGTAGAAGTAACTAATGCTGATTTGTGGACAGTTTCAGGATCCATGGATGTTTACCAAAAACCAGAAGCTTAGTCCAGAGTAAAAAATAGTTGTGCTTTAGAAATTCTAAGTGTGTCACAAACATCTTTTAAACGAGGTAAAGGAAATGTGTATTGTTTGTGACAGAGTTAAGCCTTCTATATTACACCGCAAAACGGAGTTGCCATTATTCTTTTTAACCATGACAACTGGACCTAGCCACATATATGTTGACTCTTCAATAATACTGGCTTGTAACATCTCTTCTAGATGTCTATTCATCTCAGCATTTACTTCTAAGGACTGTCGATAAAGGCGCTGTCAGACAGGAAATACATCACCAGATTCTATGCGATAGGAATTAACAGCACAATAACTGTTGCTTAATTCTGATAATTCCGATGCAAAAACAGATCTATGCTAGAGGGATGTGGGATTAAAATCGGAGTCAGAAAAATCAAAATCCATTGGGCAACATTGAGCCCCCTCACCCCTCGATTGTCACACTGTGTAATGTGCAACATGTGGTGGTTGGTGGTCAGAGTGTACATGGTGTTGGGCTGTCTAGAGATAGTACAGTATCAGGATTGACAACTGTGGCAGATACATTGCATGTATTTGCTGACAGAGTTATTGGGTCAGTTGTAGGATTGATGACTTGCATATAATGAATCTAGTTGTTATCAACCAAGCATTTGGCTCTTAATTAGGAAGGGGTTGTGAAGGTTCCAACAGAACATGAGTACCTTTTAATGAACTTGAGAAGAATACCTTAAAGGGACATGGTCACGATTTTTTGTCAAAAATAATTTTTCCAATTTTAACTTTTACAATGCTTCAATAAGGCATTTTTAATAGGCAACCAACAATTTGAGTGTCATTTGTTGAGCTATAAGCAAGTTACAGAGCTACCATTACAGAGCTACTATTTTTTTGCTACAAAAAAGTTTTTGTTTACAATTTGAATATTGAATTGAAAATAAAACCTAAAATGAATGTGCTAAACGTAAGAAATTGCCAATTTATGCATTAAATGAATAAGAACATAGACATACTAGCTTGAAAAGGATTTTTACCAGTATGTTGAGCCTATGTAAACAAAAACAAGGCATGAGCCTTGTTTACATGACAAACAATTGAGAGACCTGTATCTTGCTTATAACTCTACGACCCACTCTCAAATTTTGATCATTAGAAAAGCATTTCTAAAGCATTGTAGGTAATAAAAACAGAAAAATTGAATTTGACCCTTTTATTGCCATGACACACCCATGATTGACAGTAACTGTTTGATAAACTTAACCTGACAGGATTTAATGTCAATTGCAAGGACATAGTTAGAAATAGGGTCTTTATAATAGAAAGTGTTCTGTGCAATGCCAAGAAGAGCATCACTTGCTATAAAAAATTAAAGTCCAATTTAAACGGTTGATGGAATTTGTCATCAACCTGACAATCTTGTGTAAAAACAAAACCATCAAATGAAACTGGCAAGGATAAAACACCAAGACTGCGGTGCACTTCACCGCCAACAGCAACCGCATCAGTTAATTGCGTTAGTTGATTAAAATCAATTTCTGTCTTTCCCTAACCTAGTCATATGAAAGATATCAACACTAACAGTGTTTTCCATGATAGGCATAATCAAATTAACCGAGCTGCTCGATTTGGGTGTACTACTAGGCTTGGGTTTTGGAGATGTGGTAGGTTTTAATAGGGAGGGGGGGGGGGGGCTTAGTAAGAGGGACTGATCTGGCGCCAAGTGTTAGTCGATCTATGCCTACTATTGAACTGTGGACGTTATTGTATAACTAAGCCCCGCCTAGTAGAAGTAATTGTACGCTATAATTATGATAAAGGTTTTCAATCCGATTTAAGGAATTGGTAGCATTAAAGAAAAAAATACTGCACCAAGACACATTTCGTTTTTTGGATATCTATGAGTACGAACTTATCCCATATAATGATAGACCGTGTTCAATACCTCAGCAGCTACAGGCAGATACATTTGTTCATTTTATTTAGATCAGCAAATATGGCTGCACCAGACGAGGAAACAACGATAATATGTGTCGATCTCCAGCGTGAAGGATCCCTTTCCTGCCCATTAACTAAAGCTCTAATGGCCGCTGTTAGAAAGTGAGGATGCCGACTGACTTCAAAACCTGACTCACCCTTCTTCATTCTAACTTCCCTGTTTTGAACATTTTTCTTCACTTTTAAAACTTCATATTTGACAGCCGGGAAAAAAATCATATCATTAAGTATCAAGATTATTACTTCTATCCATTCATTGCTCTATGACCACATGCATATATTTTTGTCTATTTTATTTGAACTCTCTTTCTTCTCTTTTTTTCTGTCTGTCCCTCCGTCTCTTTTTTCTTCCCTCTTTCTGTCTGTCTCTCTCTCTGTCCATCTCTCTCTGTGTCCATCTATTGCTCTCTGTCCGTCTGTCTCTCTTTTTCTCTCTCTCTCTCTCTGTCTGTCCGTCCGCCTCTCTTTCTTCTCTATTTCTCTTTCTCTGTCCGCCCCTCTCTCTCTCTCTCTGTCCGCCTCTCTCTCTCTCTCCGCCTCTTTCTGTCCATCTTTCTCTCTCATGTTTAGCAAACCACACAGATGTATCATTTACTTACTCTATCAGTGGCAAATATCTTTGATGTGCTGAAGCACTACGTATGGGAGAGGCTTTCAGTCCTTATGTACATCGTGGAAACTCAGGATATGTCTTATATCTGTTTCCTGAAATTGTTGTACGGACGTTTATGAGAATCAAGAAATATAAAGTAACGTCTTGTTTGTTAATATACATGATATTAAACTTATTTTTCACGCCAATTAAAAAAAATACATGTACATCTACAACTATGAATCGTATGGTTCTTAGTAATAAACTACAATGCACATTTAACTTACCCGATTAATATTTTTCAAGACACACTCTTGTTTACATGCACATAGCAAGTAAAGTGGTAACGTTTCTGTTGCGCACTTAAGTCTAGCTTGTAAGTGTTTTCGTCAGTCGGAAGTTTGTAGTTTATATGAACACATACGTAAAGCTGGAGTATAATTTATTTACGGAAATTACTACTTGTAAATAAATACATTCGATGTTTCAGAGACGATATACATCAGTATGCAGAATTGTAGATAAGTTTAAACAATTCAGAGCTGTTTAATGTTTGTTTTCTTTCTTAGGGGATACAAATATCACAATTACAAAATACAATCTTAATGTCATATTTACATTTAAAAAAAAAAAAAAAAAAAAAAAAAAAAAATGGTGATGTTATTTTCTCCTCACTTCATTTCCTTGCAGTAACATTGCTTTAATTAAATATGGTGGTTTTTTTCACCATGCACTGTTACACTTTTGTGTATGGCCCTACTGGGACGCCATAAGTATATCCCTGTATCACTCATCAGTCGTCTGCCACACATATAGAACTGCGCATTTTTATCAGCACCCAATCCCTATTTTTGCAGAAAGCAATATGAATCAGTAATGGCGGTGAAAGTGCTGCAATAAGAAGTAGGGTTAAATACAGAATATGTTGATTCAGGACGAACACCTTCCCGTGCAAGCGAAGCTTTAGCAAACTATTAAAACAAAATCAAGGTACTGGTGGTACTGGAAGACGCCTCTGATAAGTGATGTGTTAAAGGTTAATTTATGGACAATATCAACACTATGGTCAGATACAGAAACTTGTGACACATACATTGTATTGTCTTTATTCAATGAATACCCTCTAAAAGATCGTTGACTTGCTTTTATATGTTATCATGTACCGGTACTAAAGTTTCATAGTGACATGTATTGAAGTTCCAAGCATAGACACGATTATCGAGGTGAGGAGAATGGTTTAGAATTCATTGGTTGGATTCTACCTCTATCACATAGTGTCAGATGAAAGAGGTAGTAAAATGTCACACTATACAGAGCAGGGAATGGATCAGTAATAGTTGCTTATAAAGCTTTGTCTATAACAGCAATAATCGATGACAGTACTGGTAAAATGGCAGGCATATGAAAAGGAAATATACGTCTATAGATAATTATTTAAGGCATTGTGTAAATGGACTATCTAATTAAATATGACGTTAAACAGTGACTGCGTGATCATCAGAGAATGTGGAATTATAATGCATTCTAAAAGTATGAATATTTATAATGTCTATTGCATTTAGATCAGTAAATATGGCTGCACTAGACGAGAAAACAACGATAATGTGTGTCGATCTCCAGCGTGAAGGATTCCTTTCCTGCCCGTTCACTTAAGCTCTAATGGCCGCTGTTAGAAAGTGAGGATGCCGACTGACTTCAAAATCTGACTCACCCTTCTTCATTCTAACTTCCTTGTTTTGCAAATTCTCTTCACTTTTGAAAGATGATATTTGACAGCAGGGAAAAATATACCCTATATTTAGCATCATGTTTATTACTTAAAGCCATACATTGCTCTTTACCTGCATGAGTGTATTTTTCTTTGAGCTCTCTCTCTCTCTCTCTCTTATTCTCTCTCTCTCTCTCTCTCTCTCTCTCTCTCTCTCTCTCTCTCTCTCTCACCTCTGACCCCAATCCCTCCACCCCTGCAAACACCATTACATGTATTACGTTGCCCCCCCCCTCCCCTACAAACACACTCCTCATGAATAAATGAACATCAGAATATTCTGATAACAACTAAAGCCTTTACGCGTGGTTCAGTGCATAATAATCAAAATTCTTTCACAGTGACGTTTTATAATTTTAAATTTTTACAATACAAGTATCATACTTGGCAAAAAAAAAAAAAAAATTTAAAATTTTGAAATCTTAAGTAAAAAATAGAAAAGTCCCAGAAACATTTGAACTCTCTACAGACACGTAGTTAACGCTCTAACCCATTGCACCTCACTCTATGTAACATTATTTTGGGGGAAAATGTTATATTTATACTTTATTTTTTATTTAAATAGGGAGTTCATCGCAATATGCAAGTGTCCTGTATCACCTTAAATCTAAAAGGTGTGCTTTACATAGTTATTTACCTAAAACAATTGTACAAGGGGTTTTAAAGAATAAAGTCATGAAAAATACATGCATGTTACAAGAAAATGATTTTACAAATAACTGATCTTTGTCTGAAGTTACGTAATCAACACAGGTCTGCAGGTCGCATTAGCGGGTACTAGTTTTACCCGTATTTTCGGTTAGATGGGTTTCACGTGGTGTACATAACGGTATAGGTTTTCCATGTGCAGAATAGGTTTAATTAACATGCATAAGCGTTCTTTTTGTGATAATCAGCTAATTAATGGATTCATATTGTGCTTTAATTGGATTATCATTATGATGTTGACCAATTTAGGTAAGCATAATGTAGTACTCGCACAATATTATGATACATCGGTATCCATAATAATTACTTTCACTTTCTTAATATGTGATCTCCCTTTGACAGCATACTGTATCATCATCTTTTAATATTTTAATTAGCTCATCATTGTTACCTGTCCTATCGCATTTGCACATTTTATGTCATTTTAATTGCAAAAGTTATTTTTTCATTTGTCAGACTTGCACTATTAAATACCAAATATACCAAATATATTGAAAACTGTTGAAATTCCCACCACTGAACCATATATATTCTTGTTTCTAATATCATTATGATGCATCAAATGGTGTAAGTACATGACCCCCAATAGTTGTCTTTAAATTCTAAACCACCCGCCAACCCCCTTCTGAAATAGGAAAGAATGATATACATGTACTTTGATAATATTTAACTTTTGAGATCCCCAATCCCTAAACCGTATTTATTCTTGCTCTTTGTGCGTATCAAATTGTATGTTGGTTATGCCTCCTTGGAGACACCTTGACTTTCCAGAACTGGACATAATGAAGTATTTCATCTTATTCATATGCAGTGTTTGATCCATGTGGGTAATTCCTAGCCTAATTATGGCCCTGCATTGTTTAGGATTACAATTGCCCCGAATACATATGACATTTTGTTTATCTTATCGATAAAAATTAAAAAGCATTTACCAAACTTTTAATGTGCATCAAGACAAAAATACCAATCAAGAAATGATTTAAAATTTGCTACTGTATATATGTAAGAATATGAATTAAAGAAGATTCTGAATCTAGGGGGGGGGGGGAGGGGGTGAGGAGGATAAACATTTAATTTTAATCATTTATTGTTATTAATTTAACTTGATTATTAGGCAGAAAATAAGATCTTTGATCATATCTTGATAGATCATTTGTCTATTATGCAAGGTGTAATGTAAATTTTTTTTAAAGAAAACATTTTTTACCAGTTTATAAAACTGTTTAGACACAATTATATTTTAATTTTAATAGATCATTTGACAATAAAGAAAAGTGTAAATGTAAGGGTTTTTTTATTTTAAGGGAAAAAAATGCAAGGTCATTTTATATTTTAAGAGAAAAGAAACATCATTTGATTAAAAGTCTAAGGAGGGTGTTTGAAAGTGTGGATCCAGAAATATTTTCCAGGGGAAGGGGGGCACAGTTATTTGAGTTAGTCAGGGTGGATTGCCTGGGGCATATTTTTGGCAATTTTTATAAATTTAATGTAATTTAATGAAATTTGAATATGAAGGGGAGATCTGGACCACTGACCCCCCTCTAGATCCGCACATGCGATAAATGTTAATTTTATGCTACTATTTGTCTACCAGGATTAAATTAATTTTTTCAAAATCTTCTTGCACATCTTGGACACTCCTTATCATATCCAAAGAGATGCCATAGTTACTCCAAAAGTTGTAAGAGAAGTTACGGGAACCATACTTTATTTGTAAAAACTCCATTTTTTGTTGCCCTCTGATCCTTGTTTAAAAAAATCTTAAACCTGATCACACGTCAAAATGCCACTCCTATCATATTTTAGAAGATCATTTGGCTGCTGCAAAATAAGTTGACGTTTCTGAAACCAGCTTTTTTGTAAAAAAAAAAAAAAAACAAACGTTATTTTTCAGCCACCAAATGACCCCAGGGCAAAATTGAAATGTCCTAACCATTATTGTGCATCTATAGTATACCCCAAAACATATTCCAAAAGATGATATGTCTATTATTGAAAACGTGGGAGGAGTTTGAGAAAGAAGGTTTTTTGTGAAAACACGTCATTTGTTACCAATCATTTTACCCCCAGGACTACCAGAGAATTTTTGAACCCTATTACAAAGCAACATGATACCCAAAATCAGACTCCAAGAGTTCAGTTTGCTGGTTTATAAGATGTAAGAGCAGTTTGAGAAAGTAAAACGTGACAGATGGACGGACGGACGGACGGACGGACAGACGGACGGACGGACGGACAGAACAGGGTAACAACAATATACCCGTACTTTCTTTAGAAAGTGAGGATATAATAAAGAAATATGTAGTACATTTACTACATTTATATCTGCAGTATATTCATTTAAAAATTCGCCAATACTGTATAGAGTTTAACATCCAAGATAGTTGCAATGAATTTTTTATATGTTAAAAAGCACATGTTTAGATTGACATATAATATTTTAAAGAAGATGTTATTGAGTATTTTTATTTCACATCCAATCCTTTTAAAAGGACTGCGAACGATAGCATTGTCTAGCCGCCTAACTGAAAGTCATTTTTTTGAAAGTTGTCTAATTAAAGTTAATATTTTATAATAATGTAAACATTTATATATATTTTCATTAAATATAAATGATTTGGTCAAACAAAGCGAGATAACTTTGTATTTTGGGTTATAATAGCAAATAGCTCTTTTCATAATAGAAAATAACGGAAAACGGAAATGTTTTTTAAAACATCTCCCCCCCCCCCCCCCCCCGTGAAACAAAAATTCCTTTTGAGGGGTTTTAATTATTGTTATTTAGCATATTTTCACCAAAGGGTTTGTTGTTTCACGGGGGGGAACATATGTCTACAGACCGAAATACATTCCAAAAAAAGAATTTTGCTTTGTAAATTTTCAAAAACTAATGAACAGATATGAATTAAAATGAAATTTTACTTTAATACATATCGAAAATATGTTATCATTAAGTTTTTATGCACATATTGGCCGCTAAATAAAATTTTCCTCACTCATAGAGACCGATTTCAATGAAATATTTTTAGACCCCGCGTTAGCGAAACTTTTGTTTAAAAATAAATATTTTTATTACAAATTTTGTTATGATATAAATTGATTAGGATTTGATTATACTTTTTAGTAGATAACTTAGTTTTTCAATATCTGACAGAAATTCCGAAATATTTGGATGTAAAATGTAGGCGGGAAACGGGCGTTAGCGTTCGCAGTTCTTTAGAAACAAATACGTAAAAATTTGAAGTGTTGATTTTATCAACATGTTCGTAAAAATATGTTTTGCCATATAAAAAAGCTAATGTTGTAAATAATTTATTGATTCATTACTATTTTTCAAATTCTGAAATTAAATTTTCTAAAACATTTCATCAAATTAATTATTTATTTCAGAAAATTGAATCTGTCATATAGCCAGAAAAGAGGGGTAATTCCTGTCAAAATATTACCCTTGCAAGGCAAGTAAGTGGCCAGAAAAATAATATATGTTGTAGAGTACATCTTAATGTTAATGTGTTCTTTAAAACAAAAAATCCTTAACAAGACACACTGCAACGTCCCCCCCCCCCCCCGCCCCGCCCCGCCCCGCCCCGCCCCACATCGTTGTCAATTTATACAGAAAAGATTTTTTTTTAAAATACTCCCGGTCGAAGTATTTTTATCTCTGATTCAAACAGCTACCATTTTTCAGCCGCATTGTACTTCTAGGACACCTTAAAATTGCTGCACATTCGAAAAATGGGGCATATCTTAACATTTAATTTTTTCCTATCTGTATATTGTTTTGAACACTGTACATTGTATTTTCAATAACTCAGCAAATATTTGTAAACAACTAGTACGTGATGCACATGTTAATTGCATTTAGATCAGCAAATATGGCTGAACCAGACGAGAAAACAACGATAATGTGTGTCGATAGTCAGTGTGAAGGATTTCTTTCCTGCCCTTTTACTAAAGCTCTAATGGCCGCTGTTAGAAAGAAAGGATGCAGACTGACTTCAAAATATGACTCACTCTTCTTCATTCTAACTTCCTTGTTTTGCAAATTTTCAGCATTGGACAGCAGGAAAAACAAATTATATCATATATTTAGTTTCAATATTATTACTTCAACCCATTCATTGTTCTATGACGACATGTGTATTATATATCTATTTATTTTAACTCTCTCTCTCTCCTGTCTCTCTGTCTATGTCTCTCTTTTCTTTCTCTCCTCTCTCTCTTTATCTCTCTCTTTTCTGTCTCTCTGTCCTTCTCTCTCTCTGTTTCTCTCTTGTCGATCTGTCTCTCTTGCCTCTCTCTCTCTCTCTCTCTCTCTCTCTCTCTCTCTCTCTCTCTCTCTCTCTCTTTCAATTTTGACTTACTCTATTGGTGGCATATATCTTTAATTTGCTGAAGCACTACTTATTGGAGAGACATTCAGTCCTTCTTATGTACAACGCAGAAACTCAGGATATGTCTTATGTCTGTTTCCTTAAGCGATTGAAGAATGCTTAATAAAATCAAGATACATTAGGTAACGTCTTGTTTGTTAATAAACACAACATTGAACTTATTTCTTACTCAAACGAAAAAATGCATATACACCTATGAATCGTATGGATTTTAACAATAAACGATACACTACAATACACAGTTTACTTACCAGATTTATATTTCTGAAGACATATTCTTGTATATATGCATAAAGCAAGTCAATGTTAAAGTTTCTGTTGCGCAGTTAGGTCTAGCTTGTAAGTGCATACCCGGTTCTTTTAGCCGGAAGTTTTTATGAACACATACATGAAGTTGGAGTATAATTCATTTACGGAAAATAATACTTGTAAATAATAACATTGGAAGTTTTAGAGACGATTTACATTAGTATGCAGAATAGTAGATTTGTTTAAACAATCTAGAGGTGTTTTATGTTCGTTTTCTGTTAAGGGAATCAATATTAAAAACACAATATACAACGTTAATGTAATATTTACTTTTTTATTGTTTTGTAAATCTGGTTTAGAAAGTTTAGTGAAAGCTACTCAAGATGATTGTAATGTTATTTTCTCCCCACTTCATTTCCTTGCAGTAACATTACTTTATATATAGAGTATTTTTTTTTTACAATTTTGAAACGAGATTGAGAAATGTGCATCTTGTTAATTAAAAAAAAATATGATTGAAATGGTACGCCCGTACCTCTGCTCTTAACGTCATTTCCGTCTATGGTGACTCCATCGAAAAAACCATTAAAAGATAAAGGGGAGCAATATTTACACAAATATACACTGATCCTCTGGTATGGAACTGAACATCAATAGTGTACATGAAAACTCATGTCGAGTTATAGATCACTTATAAAATTTAAAAGAAATGCTTACCAGTTCAACAGTGCAATAATATTTTTGTTTGTGTCTTTAATACAATAAAACCGTATATTTATGAATAAAATTCCTTAGGAAGAAAATGTCATAACGATTAAGAGAGCGTTAGTTTATCTACAAATATATTTTATAAAAACATGCACACATACATCAATACTAAAATTATATATTTGTTCACATTCTACCACATCCCACTATTGACTTATATCCACAACAGTCGACTTTTAATTGGCATTCAGAGAAATATTGTTTAATGTGGTATGAGACACCTCCATGCTGTGACGCACTATCAATACAAACAAGCGTTATTATAAAAAATAGTTTCTTTTTCCAAAATTGTCATTTAAGGTCAGACGACACGTTGATCGAGCATCCTTTTTGTATCTCCTAGTGATAAAGAGTTCCAATTAAAGAAATTATGATTTTAATCGAAATTGGTTTCAAAGATCATATTTAATTATGCCCTCTCTGTACCCTTCTACGATTGAAGATAAATTTGTCATTTCAATAAGATTACATAGAAAATCGCATACTCTAATACCTCACACAAATGCATGGTAAGGTACTCTAATTTTTTAAGAAAGCTTGTCAAAGTAGTAGTAAGTCAATAACAAATTCCCGGGAAAAGTTTTTATATAGTTTGAGGTACATGTCGTCTAACCTTAACAGCGAAGCACAGCAGGTTAAATGTTTTCTACGAATCCATGGATCATACGTTCAAATCTCACTGGGGATTTTAAAATGTTTACCTTTCCAAAACATTTTACAACGTAAACGGTAAAATATTGTGAAATTTGGAAATTCTAAATCGGTGAAAGTATTTTAATTATAATGTACGTTATTCCCCATTAATAAAGACATATCTTCAATTCCACCTTAAAAGGGCATGGTCATGATTTTGGTAAAAAATTATTTTCCAATTTTAATGTGAGCACTGCTTTAGAAATGCATTTTTAATAGGCAACCACAATTTGAGTTACAGAGCTTGAAATTATTTGCTATGAAAACAGAACGTTAGTTGACATTTTTAATGTTGAAAAAAATTCCAGTAATAGACCTAAATTGAATGATTTAAACTTAAGGAACTGTTTGTAAATGCTTAAAATGAATAAAAAGATAAAGAAATCAGCTTGAAAAAGATTTTTTACTGGTAATTTGAACCTATGTAAACAAAAAACAGGACACGAGCCTTGTTTACATGACACATAATTGTGAGCCCCGTATCTTACTTAAAACTCTACGAATGACTCTCAAAATGTATTGTATCATTAGAAATGCATTCCTAAAGCATTGTAAAAAATGAAAACAGAAAAGTAAAATTTGAACAAAATCGTGACCATGCATGTCCCTTTAAGCGTTTAAATGTTGTCACTGCACAAGGAATAATTAGGTAGGAAAACATTGATAATTAAATAAGTAAGTTTACGGACATTTCCGATTACGACAAAGAGCACACGGCGGGTGTAACCGGTCAGCAGAGGATGCTCACTCCTCCATGGCACCTGATCCTACCTCTAACTTTTTAGAGGTTGTTTGCTCTGCTCTTGTTTTGTATTTTTCCTTTGGATTTTGAACACTGATCGTTATAACCATATGTCACTGATAACGAAACTCTCATTTAACAGACATGACATGCATTAACCTCAAAACTCTTCATTTAATTCATTTTATTGACAATTACCATGCATTACAGTCATAAATATGAGTCACATAAAAACAAAACATCAAACATAAGCATGCAAAAGCTAAACATTAACTAATATATCTACAGAGAACAAAACATTAGATGAACAAATCAAAGCTAGTGCAAAATGATTGGTATTCATAAAATTGTATAAGTGTTCATTGTTGGCCCTCTTCTCTAGCGTTGAAACATTTTTTAGAAAACGACATAATCGGTCTAGCAGTTGTAATGTTTTTAGGATTGACAAGTTCCTTAATGGGATTGATATTTGCATATGTGTCCATATTTAATATAACATTATTATTCAATCTACATACATATTTTGAACAATACTTTAATTGTAATTAATTCAACACTGTCAGTCGATTGTAGCAATAAGTAACTGAAAGCAGGAAATCGTTGGTGATTTAGCCGGGAGGTTAAGGATATCCCAAACCCTCATTAAATTTTCCTTACATATAATCTTTTAAACAATAAAATGCTTTCTTTGGTGATTCATTCGGGATATGAAGGTAGCGACATTGCAGAAAAAATACATAACCCGCGTTAGCGGGTTGTGTAAATTTTTTCTGCAATGATCGCTACTTTCATTACCCGAATGAATCATCAAAGAAAGCATTTTATTGTTTATATTAACATCTTTCTTTTAGCCAATTGATAAATTGTTAATGAAAAGTAAGTAAAATTCACTCAATTACTGTTAATGTACGTAAGTACGTTAACTAAAAGAAACAGCCAAATCGTCTCCTGTGAGACTTTGAGTCTGACGTCGTCATGATTATTTCGTACAGTGCGTGATTTTTCCTAGGTAGTTGTAGGTCTCGACCAATCGATAAACTGGGCGTGTCAAGTTTGGCCCTGTCACTTTCTTGTCAGTTTCAGCCGCTGTAGATTTCGACCAATCAATAAACGGGCGTGTAGATTTCATTCTGGCTGTTTCTATATAGCTATGAATTCACTAAAGTTTCCGTAAGAAATAGAGGGAATAATACTTGGTAGATGTAAATATTTATTTATAAATACTCATTTAATGTGGAAATCTCCCGTAAGATTGACACAGACCCACATCCCTTAGAATAAGAACATTAAAAAGAGAATCCTACCCGTGTAATTATTTTGAATTATTTTCATTCTCTTGTTTTTTCTTTCAAACTAATAACTATTAAAGAAAACACAGTTTTAAGGATAAATAGATGTATTTTATCAACGTACATATCCAAAACACTACGATTCTCTTGAGAACAATTATAAATGTGAGTAAAATTGTATTAAAATGCCCCTAAAAATGCAGCCTTAGACATACTGAAAATATATGAAAAATGTGCTTGCATTATGATCAACAAATGTATTGTAAAAATATATATAACATTGAATATCATTCTAAATGCATGGTTTGTTAATAATCAAAGAATTATGTTAAATATTGCACCAGTAAATTAACAAAAATAAATACATTTTGAAGATTTTGTTTCGTTTCAGTGTTCGTAATCTTTGGTTTGTGTTTTCTTATAAAATCCCATTTTATCTGAGATAAAACAATCCCATCGGATATATACATTGATATAAATGGAAGGGGTACACCGTTTTCATTCAACCCCCGTAAACTTTTAGCTCCGTCCCTGTTAGTGGGTTTACCACCAATAATGCGTCAATTCTTAAAGTATAAATCAAGTGATCAGTATACATTGTATATACACACATTAATCAAGATGTTTCACTATTTTCACTCTTGTTTGAAAAAAACGAAAATCATGGCAGATTTTTCTATAATTCAAGGTACTAAAAGGGACCGGTGACATATGTTTAGAGATATAAACCTTTATGCAATTGTTTTGCTTAACGTGCATCTTGTACGTTAGAGGATCAAAATGGAAACATTTCTGATCTGGCTTAAAAAAATATTTCTGCCCAAGATCTCTCAAAAACAACACGACTTTGATGTCACTTTCTTCCACAGACCACATGACTTTGATGTCACTTTCTCTTCAGCATTTCTCCAACAGACCACATGACTTAGAAGTCACTTTCTTCTACAGACCACATGACTTAGATGTCACTTTCTCCCACAGATCACGTGACTTAGATGTCACTTTTTCCTCATGTAATTTCCCACAGACCTAATGACTGAGATGTCAGTTTTTCCAACAAACGGCATCAATTAGATTTCATTTTATTCTAGAGACCACTTGACTTTGGTGTCACTTTCTCTTCATCACTTCTCCCTCAGACCACGGAACTTAGATACCACATTCTCCCACAGACAACATGACTTAAATGTCACTTTTTTCACAGACCATATGTTATATATTATTCTTTATCCCAGAGACCACGTGACTAAAATGTCACTTTCTCCCATAGACCAAGTAACATAGATGTCGCATTCTCCCACAGACTACGTGACCTAGATGACAATTTCTTCCACATACCACATGACCTAGATGTCAATTTCTCTTCCAGACCGCATGACTTAGATGTCAGTTTTTCACATTCGACATGACTTTGATGTCACTTTCTTCCACACACCACGTGACGTAGATGACACTTTTTCATACACCACAACTATTAGAAGATATCATTTACTCTACACCATAAAAAGGTTGTAGGCGTTTTTTCTATCCGATATCACAGGACAATAATATTCTATCTCGTTTTATAAATGACACAACACTTGATAAATTAAATATTTTACTTTCAATTCAGCATCCAAACATATAATCCAATACATGACAAAACTTGTACATTAATCCACTTATCATAAAACAATGATCCTAAATACAAGTAATATGATTGACAATAAATTAACCAAAGGGGGTTTTAATGATGCCATTATATCTAGTCATATATGTTTGACAGGCATGGATAAACACAGTTGTATTGACATTATAAAAATATGTGACGGGATTTCATCAAAGATTATTACATATGACATGTAACATCTGACAAGGGCTTTCTGGACATGCAGATTTTACCATTGCATTTAAGATCTTTGATATTGGGTTAATTTTTTTTTACAGAACCACTCAAACTTTAAAAAAAAAAAAACTTTATATTTTTAAAAGAAATTTATGCGTTCATGTTACAAGTTTTTTTAAATAACACTTAAGTGGAATAGTTTGAGTGTTGGGCCAAATTGTGAGAATCAAATAAAGGGTCAATGTTATATGGATGACAAGATATAACAGGTTCCAGACAGTAGGTTATACAGTAAAACTTAGAAAACTATTGATAAAACGGCAGAACTGTTGTAGTATTGATATATACAATGAATTCCTCTGCATGGCAGATAGGCAGACGACACTTGGGGGGGGGGGGGGTGATAGATTTACATGGTAGAGACAAGCAGCTATTTATGTTTAATCACAGACAGTAAGGACTAGTTTTAAACAGCAATGATCCCATAGAATATGAAACAAATATCATACACCATAAAAACATTCTAAGTCTACATTTCTCCAAATAAAACTCTAACATTAATATCATTTAATATTGCTATAGTCTTTGCATAATGAACAGCAACTGGACTGTTTTAACAATAGGTACAAAACAGCACATTCTGTGCCAAGTAAAATCATTGGATGAGTTCAGAATTTGCTTAAGCTCAAATAAATCATCAAACACCATGATATTGAATTCAATAATAAAAACAATAACATATAAAACATCTGGTCCCAAATTAACAAATCTTTACATTCCTTTCTTTGGTTCCTGAAATGGCAGGACTAATGATTATTGCAGATAAAAAGAATGTTATTGTCCAATATCAGAGAGTATGGAACCAATGAAGGTCAAGGTCGAACAAGGTCGAACAAGGTCACAATGACGGCAAAATAATAACAAGGTTCTCTGGATCTCACGCCTATCTCTGTGGAAATAACCTTGACCTTGGAGTACCTGGAAAATACACAAAATTTACCGTTTATAAATTGGCAAAACACATTTCATACATTTGAAAAAAAAAACACCTAAAAATTTGATATACATATCAAAAGCTGGGAAATTCTAATTCTGAAACAATAAACTCCTTAAATATAATATAATTTGAATTATTTTTTATAACCTTAATGTTTGAAACAATAGCACAGAAAGAAAATATCAAAGAGTATACACCACAACAAATAAGATTCAAAGAGCCTGTTGATATCAGCATTACTGAGCTAGCCTATCCTGACACACTCTATGTCTAGAGAAACCCTGGCCTCCTCTTACATACACACAGTATATACTGTGTTACTGGAGTTCTGGCTGAAGAATGTGTTGATGGTTGAAATAGGTCATCCTCTAGAGAATTTATTTACATAATAACAATGAGTGTCAAAATAGATGGAATAAATATTACAGTGTATTCATCTCTTTCTTAAAATGCCATTATACAGTAGTTTTAGGTGAATCTTTTTGGATCTCTAATTAATAATAAAATTTTAAATGGACCATTCTAGTAGTTCCAGGAGCACAAACTTGGGTCTACAGAAAATTCTGAGGACAAGCCTTGTTTACAAGACGAAGAGTTGTGAGTTTTGTATCTTGCCCATAACTCTATGACTGACTCTCAAACTTCATTTAATCATAAGAAATACATTCCTAAAGAATTGTATTTAAATAATAATAATAGTAAAATTTAATTTTACCAAAATCGTGACCATGCCACTATAAGTCATATACCATACTTTAATCTCAAACTGAAAATGCGATCTACTAATAAAAAACATGCTTTAAAAATTAAAAATCAGTCTCAATAATAGTTTGATCCCATCTTTTTCCTTTCTAGACTTGACAATACAAATCATTATTGTTAATGCTGGGGATGGGGGGGGGGGGGCATAAATCTTAACATATTTTAAGACAAAACTTATGAAACGAAAAATATAATTCTGTTAGTATTTATAAGTAGTGAATAATTTAGCGTATAAGGTATTTAATATGGTATAAAAAAAGTATATAATTATGGGTTTTCATGATATATTTGATGGAATCCTTTTACTCTATACCAAAAATGACATTCCTGGTAATTTACAATTGGTCTATAATATGGGCGGGTCTTGCACCTTGCAAACAAATCCCATCCTATATAATTTTAAATGTGGCTTATTCGGGCTATAACAGACTGTATAACATGAATGATTCCTTCACACAAGCCCCATTTTTTATAATTTATAATGTGGCTATAATGTGAATGATTCCTACAAAAATCCCATCCTTTATAATATATAATCTGGCTATAATATGAATGATTTCTACAAACAAGCCCCACCCTTAATAATTTATAATGTGGCTATAATATGAATGATTCCTACACACAAATCCCATCCTTTATAATATATAATCTGGCTATAATATGAATGATTTCTACACACAAGCCCCATCCTTTATAATTTATAATGTGGCTATAATGTGAATGATTCCTACACAAATCCCATCATTAGTAGCAATACAACACAATCACCATTATATCTAAAACACACAAAACCATCACAAGCACCAAATGGACAGAGATTTGAGGACATCACAGACAAAGGTTTATATACAGAGGAATCAAACGCCTGTCAGACCCAGTCTTTTAAACCTTACATCGACATCACATAATGTCTTCTACAATTTCCTCATCTGTGATGAAAGAACACAGAGTGCTTATTAGTGCATCTGTACTCAAAATGAATGTAAAGATACTGAATATGGTGCAACATGTACTCAAAATGAGTGTAAAGGTTCTGAATATGGTGCAACATTTACTCAAAATGAGTGTAAAGGTACTGAATATGGTGCAACATTTACTCAAAATGAGTGTAAAGGTACTGAATGTGGTGCAACATGTACTCAAAATGAGTGTAAAGGTACTGAATATGGTGCAACATTTACTCAAAATGAGTGTAAAGTTACTGAATGTGGTGCAACATGTACTCAAAATGAGTGTAAAGGTACTGAATATGGTGCAACATGTACTCAAAATGAGTGTAAAGGTACTGAATATGGTGCAACATGTACTCAAAATGAAAGTAAAGGTACTGAATATGGTGCAATATTTACTCAAAATGGACACAGATGTACCACCGTTTGGTGATCCTGTTACACTTCAAGCAGTGGAAAATGAATTGATTTCATTAGACAAAATGTACATGTGTCAAAGTTATATTTTTTTCTGACTGACTTGGTTATTAATTAAAAGGAAAATGTGTTTGATGAAAACAATGAATTTTTCAGTTTTGTTTAAAACTGTTTGTTGCTTTTAAAAAAAATAAGCAGTGCAATAATAGAAATCAGTTTCATTATGTCATCACAAACTGTAATGAATTTTTTTTCACAGCCAACAAATTTTACAGCCGATACGAAATTTAGAGAACATTCTTTGATTTAAACTTGACCCCTTGCAATACAATGGTGTCACTTTTGAGACTTGAACCTTCATGTTCACTCACCTGAATCCATCCCGCTGAGTCTCTGCTGCAGATTCTCAAGTCGAGATATGTAGTCATCATGGGACGAGGGCTCGCTGATCCTGACTCGACGTGCTGGAGATGAGTGACCAACTTTTGTGGGGTTGGGAGAGGAAGAAGAGAGTATTTTTCTGCAAGAAATAAAAAAAAAAATATTTTGTGATAGGACTTTGTATGAACTTTCTACATTTAAACATCTATGAAAGTTTTAAAACTTTAAACTTTCCAAAAAATTTTAATCACATTTTGCAATCAAATATTGTAAAATTTAAAAATTCTAAAATAGTGAAAGTAGTTTGATATTTTCTGTCTTACTTCTCTGGTTTATATAACTTACCTTCTAGCACCTGAGTTTTCAGAAGTGGGGTGTGGTTTGCTGCTATAATCCCGCGTGGGGGGTGTGGTATGGACAGAGAAATTGCTGTTGACATGGTAACTATCAGAAATCCCTTCCACTGACTGATAAGGAGAGATCCCATTGGTTACTCCATTGCTGTTGACATGGTAACCACTAGAGGCTCCCCCTTAGTGAGTGATATGGAGAAGCTCCATTAAGGAGGTCTCTCTGAGTAAAGCTGGAAGACAAATAGGACGGACTGTATGGAGACTGATGAACACTTGAATAGAGTGATGCGTGACTGTTGAAGGGTCCGGAGTCGTTCAAGTGTGACTGAGTGTTGATGCAGAGTGGTGAGAAACTGTTAGAGTTGGGTGTGTAACCTGTAAATAGGGAAACGCGTCTTATTACAATCAGACAATGTATTATCGTCAACTTCATCACTCTGTGAAATAGATTTGTGTCATAGAAGATAAGTGTTATCATGTAATTTGTTTTCCTATGTAAAAATTAAGTAAAACACTAAATTTGTAATATATTCTTCTCAAAATGGTTCTATAAATTTTATGCTGGAGTAAAAATCAATTATTTTATACTCCAAATGACCATCAATTGATAACTAAGCAATCTATGGTATGAGTATGTCACTGAAACTTCAATAAAAACAAGGGCCCCATGGGCCACATCACTCACCTGAGCAACAATAAACATATTAAAATCATCCTGTATCAAAAAAAAATTCCCTTGCATATTCTAACGTTTTTCAATAAGCCCCTTTAAAACAGGATGGTTTTATAGTCATATCACATATTGAGCATTTCAATTCTATGAGGCCCAAGAATATTCCTATCTGAATCTATTGGTTACTGAGAAAATGATTTTTAAATATTTCCTATATATATTCTTATGAAAAAATTGTGGCGTCACCCATCTCCTGGGAAACATGATTTGAACAAACTTCAATCTACCCTACCTGAAAATGTTTCCACACAAGTTACAGCTTTTCTGGCTGATCGGTTACAGAGAAAATTTTAAAATCTATTCTATATATTCCTAAAATTTGACCCCTCATTGTGCCACCACCCTACCCCAAGGGAACATGATTTGTGCAACCTTGAATCTACACTACCTGAGGATACTTCCAAACAAATAACAGCCTTTCTTGCCAAATGATTTTTGAGGAGAAGATTTTGAAAAAATACCAACAATTTTTTGTTGTATTTTAATTATCTCCCCTTGAAAGTGGGCATGACCCTTAATTTTAACAAATTCAAATTTTCTTTACTTAAGGATGCTTTGTGCCAATTTTGATTGAAATTGGCCAAGTGGTTCTGGTAAAGGAGAAAAAATGTAAATAGTTTACAGACAGACAGACGGACTAAACTGGATCAGAAATTCTTACTTGAGCTTCACCTCAGGTGAGCTTAAAATGTAGAATTAGGTCACTATGTCACCTTGTTGGAGGTCGACTATGCCCCCCATCACGGGGAATCCCACTCTGGTGGTTCTATTCCACTTCCTGACCAAGTACCGCATCCTGCAAGAACAGTAAAGGGAGAGAAATCTACTGCAGCTGTTAAGATACATACATTAATGTGCTTCACTTACCTTTCATAATATACCTAACTTCCATCCATAATATTCATTATAGTACATTTCTCCAGGAAAATTAAAAACAAATAAATATCAAGGCAGAACCACTACCACACTACCAATGAGGCGACACTCTTGAACATGGTGTCCAGTCTGACATACTGACCTACTTACGGCCACCACCACCGTGGCAGCATTCCTAGAGGTTGTGACCAGTCGGCGGGGCCTGATCCCTTGCTGCAGGTCCTCAGGGGAGGGGTAGACCCCCATCCTGGCAATCAGAGCCAAGGTGGTCTGCTCACAGACCTGGAATCCCCCCAGTAACAAGAGCAAGTACTTCTTCTGGTAGACCAGGGCCTTCCTGTAACTGTCCGCCCGCAGGTACTTCCCGTACAGACGCTGGATCTAAATACAGATTTACCGTCATCAGAATTTAATCACAGTAAACAGGTATCAATATAACAAATGTTGTTCAAACTTCAAATATTATAATGGTTATATGGATGCATTTTCACTTTCACTACCAATATTTGTATTATAATCCTCTGTCTCTTTTCTCTCTCTCTCATTTCCCTATCTCTCTCTCTCCTCTCCCTTTCTCTCTCTCTCTCTCTCGCTCTCTCTCTGATTCTTTACCCTTTCCCTGTCCCCCTCCGTCCCTACTCCAGCGATGCCTGACCTTCGGTCTCGTTCCACTCTGAGGTCAGCTCGACATTGGTCAAGCTCCTGTTCCATTTGATTTAGGGCCAGCCGAGTGACAGCCTCTCTTTGGCCTATGAGGCGCGAGCTTCCAGATGACGGTTCTCCTGATCTAAACCAAGTGGCCCATAATGACCTAGATGTGGGTACACCTATCTTGAGGTTGTAAGATGCCTCAGCTAATGTGGTTATATCACTCCTATATTGTCATTTTTCTACTGACTTACAATCCTAATTTTGAAGCACCTTAATCTTTTCCCTGATGTCTGACATTCAGAATCCCCCTTTCTCTATCCATAGTCTTACATTTATACCTGACATTCAGAATCCCTCTTTCTTTATCCAAAGTCTTACATTTATCTTCAGATGTACATACCCAACATTCAGAGCACCTCTTTCTTTACCCATAGTCTTATATTCATCTCTAGATTCACAAACCTGATGTTAGGAACCTATTCCCTTTATCTACAGACACCCACTCCACAGACTAACATACCTGCTGTTCGGCAACCGTCTGCCTTTATCTACAGACTAACTTACCTGCTGTTTGGCACCTCTCTGCCTTTATCTACAGACTAACATACCTGCTGTTCGGCACCTCTCTGCCTTTATCTACAGTCAAACATACCTGCTGTTCAGCACCCCTCTGCCTGTATCTCCAGATTTCCTCCTCTAGGCGTCCCAGTGTGTTGCGTAGCTCCATCTTCTCCTCTGTCAGTCTGGACACAAAGAGTGATGTAACACTCGCTGGTTCACGGCCTGAGCGCTGGGTCGACTCGTCAGACTGTCCATGGTGTCCGATTCTAAGACAAGTGGTGTCTGAGTTTGTTTGAGTTCACTCAGTAGGTCCTTAAGAGATTTCTCCAGACTCTGGACATTAACTGAACCTTCAACTCTACAAAACCAAAATCTCACTTTAATCAATAAAAGAAGTTGCTGCCAGATTTAAACTTCTATAAACTTTAACAATCTCCTTGGGTAGAGGAGTTATGTATAAAGATAAAGGAAAATATTGAACTTTAGAGCTAATACATTTAGACTTTTATCTCTACTGAATAAAATTTTATGGCCATAAATATCACAGTGTATAAAATTTGAGAGTAGATCTGATGAGTAACTGAACGTCCTTCTGACCTACATTCAGAATGTCAGTTTCCATATTTACCCCCCTCCCCCAATATCTTAAGGGACCTCTTGACCTACATTCCTACCTGTATTCATTAGTTGTCATCAGTTCCTTATGTTAACCCCCATTATCTGCCTTACACCTAGATAACTGATCCTGTTATGTAGTATTAGATACTGCAGACTGCGACTTATACTATCATGCTGAGTCTTGTAAACATTCTACCAATTATCCCCCCCACACACACAAACTCTAGTGGCCTTACCCTGAGGATAGCTGGTCCTGATACTGTTGTATTAGATACTGCAGACTATGACTTAAACTCTCGGGCTGTGTCTTCAAACATTCTTCCATATATCCTACCCCCCTCCCCCTCCACAAACTCAAACTTTAGTAGCATTACTACTATGATAGATGATCCTGATACTGTAGTGTTAGATACTGCAGACTCTAACTTATACATGTACTCTCGAGCTGAGTCTTGTAAACGTTCCAGTGATCCGGATCCTCTTCACTGCCCTCGGAGTCTACTCGCTGCTGAGTCGAGCGTAGTTTCTCCTGCTGTAGTTCCCGAGTGGCTTCCATCTCACGTTCTCGAGTCTCTGAGACTTGATCCTCTAGATCCAGAACTCGCTGAGTTAAGTCGCTGAATTTCTAACTCATGTTCATGCTTTAAAAAATCCAAGCAGATGCTGAAACAATTATCAAACATTCTGAATTCTAAAAAAAAAACCAATTACAGCAGGCAAACAAGCAATATGACCCCTACGTGTGGAATTCTGTATATAACTAGAGTCAAATAGTTCATCTAAACATTTTCTCTGCACACACATTATTTGAATCCAAACATTGAGAACACATCATTACCATCTTCATTTTCTGGCCGTCCCTCTCCCTCTCCAGCTGTCTCTGTGACCGACGCTCCGTCACTTTCTCCGTGTCACGACTTCTCTCCTTCTCGTTCATGGTGTCCTTCAAGGATTTGACCTCCGACCTCAGGAGTTCACGTTCAGACTTGAGCCATGAGACTTGGTCACTTTTGTGTTTGTAATGCCGAGTGATGTCTAGTTTCTGAAGCTGAACAAACACAAACAATTAGTGAAATGTTGAAAGCAACTCTCTTAAAAATACCACAGACTTCAGTTGTTTCCTGCATGCTTTTAGCCGGTCATATGAGCCAATAGCATGCTGGGAAAAGTTGTATTAGTAGAATTCAACAGAGCTACAACAAAAAATTTATGAAAATAACCTAATGAATATTAAAATCAATGGTATCAACTTAATATTTTTTAATTTATATCACAGAATGCATGTGGTTTAGTATGTGCAATGAGAAAGATGTGCAACATATCTAAACTAGAGAGTAGAAAGGAAGTTGGAGAGATGAGAATTGCTTGTTGTGAGACACAATAACTCCACACTCATTCACCTGTATCTGGTCTATCTCGTTCTTCATCTGGCGGCAAGCCAACCTTTCCTGCTCGAGCTCGTCTTTGAGTACACAAGTCTGACACTCGAGAACAGTCACCTGAGATTGAACTCTTTGCTTTTCTCACTCCACTGAGTTTTTAAGAGCTTTAACTTTGGCATGTTTTAACTCAAGCTGCATGTCCTCAAAGATTGAGTTTTTTCCATCTCTACTCTTGAGGAGTGAGTGGCACTCACTGTCCAGATTTTCTCTGAGTTGGTCATTGACAAACCTCTCTCTCTCTCTCCATAGCTCTGTATAAAAAAGATGCATCAATCTTAATGTACAACCGAACCATATTCTACAACCTTCATACTAGCTCTGTACACTAGTTTATATACAGTAAAACACGGTTATAGCGATCACGCTTATAATGAATTGATGCTTACAGCGAAGTGACTTCTATTCCCAGTGACTTTATTACATGTTGTTAACTTGACGGATATAACGAACTACGCTTATGACGAAGCAAAATCGGCTGTCCCTGGCACTTCGTTATAAGCGTGTAACTGTACAATCTTTCTGGAGAAACAAAACCCATTAATTTAAATAAGCCTAAAGAAAAATGGTGATACAGTTAAAATGAAGGACTAAACTTTACTCCCTATCAGCACCTAGCAATACTAGTGCAAATTGCTGTCTATCGAGGTGAAGATGAGGAGTAAAATCATGATGATAATTAAAATTGATCATCTTGAGTTTACTGTTTGTTGACCCTCACTATCTCATTCTACTGTCCCACTGAGACAGAACACCCCACTGTCAATTACAACTCACCCGTGTAGGTCGTTTGATTTGGCTCCCTCAAGTTTCACTGCTGTGCTGAGCTGCTCGATTCGAGCCATGTAACCAGACTTAGTGGATCTGAGATTCTTCCTCTCGAGGTCGAGTTCCTGTTGTAGGTTGCCCAGGGCCACCTTGTCGAGTTCCTGAGCATTCTCGGCTTGGAGTCTACGATCAATTCAGTTCTTGTAGGTTGGCCAGAACCAATTTCTCGAGCTGGCTCAGTGTTCAGATCACTAGTAAGTCTTAGATAGTATAAATCTTAACAATAATAGTAATTAATCGTTATCAAATTTATATCCGCACTCCGTTTTCTATTACATCTAATCCTACATACAGCAACATACAGCCATGTTTGGATGATCACAAAGTGTGAAATACACAGGAGTCAGTATTATAGTCCATGTGAATTATACACAGGTCAATTTCAGCTGCAGATGTTGAACAAAGTGACAAACAACATGTGTGATTTTGAGAGCAAACTAGATTTGTACAGAAACATTTACACCCTGTCAATATCCCAGCTATCTCCATTCTACAGCTGGTGTTGAGCTGAACATGGCCTCCCCATCAGGACGGGGTCTGTATTCATCTACAACAAGAGATTAATTAGCTGTTAATTGATAAATCAACATCATACAGTATATATAAAACAGAGCTACATCTACAATTAAGTTTAACCTAATTACATTGACACATGCTTTAATAGTTATGTAATTAATTAAATCATTTAAATCGACTTGTACTCGTAACAAAACAAATTACAAATACATGTGTCACTATAATAATATCTGGTCTATTAATTACACTGACCTGTTATATTAATTAACTAATTAGAATGACATGTGACTGTACATCTTATGAAATATATTTAATTTCTATTCATTTTAGATAAACAATGAATTCCAATGACTGGTAGACACAGCTAACCCTGTAACAATGAGCTGTTTATATTGACAAACAATCACACAGATAAACATGTCTTACATGTATCTTATTGACTGATAATTAACACGGACTGTGTGTCTTAGTTATCTATATCTGATTAATGTGAATGATAATGACTCAGACTTACCTGTCAGAGCGTCCTGTCTGGTGATATACCTGTAGACACACACCTTGTTGTTGTCCCATGATCCTGATCCGACCCAGAGACGGTGAGTGTTGACATCATAACTCAGGCTCAGTGGTTCACCCATCTCTTGTGATTTTGTCAGTAGATGTGACAGGAACTGACCGTCCTTGTCCAACATCTGTACTGTTTTGGTTCTACCATCACACACCAGGATGTGTGACAGCGCGTCAGTACAGATTCCACATGGCTCTAGTCGTGATCCTGATGGATGACCTGTGTAGGAGAAACGATGTCTTCCTCCACGCTCTGTCACCACTACAGCACCAGACGGATAGATATAGTCAGACACCACGACATCCCCATTGTTGTTCTCTGTTATATAGTGAGGATCTCTATACAGTCTCCGTCCTGTGTTGTTGTTGTGTTGTATGGTTTGTGTGAGTTGTCCACTCTGGTTGTACCGGGTTACCTTGCCTGTCCTTGTATGTATATAACGCATTCCGACCAGTAGATCCCCAGTGGACGGGGACCAGTACACACACCATGGTTCCCATGTAGAGTCTGTTCTCTCTATAAATGTGGTGGTTGTTTTCATATCCTTTGACAGTTTGTTGATGTTATAATTCCTATCTATGTAAATCAGTTCACTATCACTGTTCACTGTGTGTGATCCTCTATATAAACCACTCCATGAATCCTCCACACGATGTAGAGGGACACCTGTTGTGTCTGTCAACATGAGATTGTTTCTATCACTGACCCAGACCCGGTCTGATGTCACACAGGAAATGTGATAACAACGATCAACACCTGTCACTGTGAGAGAGTGAAGTAACTCGGGGGGAGACATCAGTTTCAGCAGACACTGGTTTCCTTGCTGTGGTTTTTCTGTCCCTGGGGTTGGGATTCCACTCAGTGACTCCATCACACGACTTTGATCTACAAACATCAAACATAGAGTTCTAATTCTGTATTGTAACAAGGAGTAGATTAAGTTAAATAATTCAATACTCTGATTAAAGTAAGTATCAAACTTATTTTAACAATTTAAAATGAATTTCTCTTGTATACATAACTTATTTTAATAACCATAATAATGTTTGCATCCTCTTATTTAAATAAGTTTGAGCATAAAAAGAAAAAAAGTAATAAACTACATATGGTAACATGTACATAGTATTACATGTAATAATGAATAACAATTACATGGATATATAACTAATGTATGAATTAAAATCACAATGAAATAGATATAAACTGAATTAACAATTTAACATGACTTGTGTGATATAACAAAAATAACTAAGGTATACTTAGATCTCATGGAACCCTGTATGATACCTAACACATATATACTACATCAATGATAATGACTCAGACTTACCTGTCAGAGCGTCCTGTCTGGTGATATACCTGTAGACACACACCTTGTTATTGTCCCATGATCCGACCCAGAGACGGTGAGTGTTGACATCATAACTCAGGCCCCATGGTCTACCCATCTCTTGTGATTCTGTCAGTAGATGTGACAGGAACTGACCGTCCTTGTCCAACATCTGTACTGTTTTGGTTTTATAATCACACACCAGGATGTGTGACAGCGCGTCAGTACAGATTCCACGTGGCTGTAGTACTGATCCTGATGGATGTCTTGTGTAGGAGAAACGATGTCTTCCTCCACGCTCTGTCACCACTACAGCATGAGACAAAGAGTCAGACACCACGACATCCCCATTGTTGTTCTCTGTTATGTAGTAAGGTTGGTTATACAGTTCAAGTCTCGGTCCTGTGTTGTCATGTTCCATGGTTTGTGTGAGTTGTCCACTCTGGTTGTACCGGGTTACCTTGCTATACGTCCCGACCAGTAGATCCCCAGTGGACGGGGACCAGTACACACACAATGGTTCCCATGTATAGTCTGTACTCTTAATAAATGTGGTGGTTGTTTTCATATCCTTTGACAGTTTGTTAATGTTATAATTCCTATCTATATAAATCAGTTCACTCTCACTGTTCACTGTGTGTAATCCTCTACCACTACGTGAATCCTCCACACGATGTAGAGGGACACCTGTTGTGTCTGTAAAGATGAGATTGTTCCAATCACTGACCCAGACCCGGTCTGATGTCACACAGGAAATGTGATCACAATAATCAACACCTGTCAGTGTGAGAGATTGATGGAGCTCAGGAGCAGACGTCAGTTTCAGCAGACACTGGTTTCCTACGCGTCGGTTTCCTCTCTCTGTGATTTGGATTGCACTCAGTGACTCCATCACATCCTCCTTGTTGAGTGACTCAGTCATGGAGAGCTGGCTGGTGTGGAGTGTAGGATGTATCTGGGGGAGGGCTGTCTTTATGGAGGAGAGGAATTGTAGCGGTCTGATTACTCTCCTCTGTTCATATATGTATACATATCTCTGTAGGCTGACAATATGTATGATCATTTCTTTCTCCTGTTTTAAACATCTGTGTTTGAAATCAAAGTCACAGAACACATTACACATGAAATCGTTTTGTATATAGTTAATGAGATGCCTCAGTGTCTGGGCCTTTATTAACATCCCTGATTGGTAGAGGGAGAATTCTGTGTGACAGGTTTTGAAATCAGTTTTGATTCGTGGCAGGAGAACAGGTCTGTAAAAGAGAGCCTCACTGATGGTGTGAATGGTTCCTCTGTGTTGTTGTCGCATTGTTTTATATGCTCCTTGTATACTCTCAATCTTGTGCCTTCTTTTTCTCAAAAGAGTAATTGGGAATCTGTGGGATTTATGCTCAGAACAAGAATTACACACAGGAACTTGACAAGGCTCACAGTACTTTGTATAAACATGGCTAGGATGTCTCACACAGATCTCTTGTGTTGGGATGTAGTTGAGTTTATCACGGTATGACACAACATCATGGTCTATTGTTTGGAGATCTTTTACATGGTTCTTTTTACACTGGGGACACAGATCACATGGACACGATACACAATAGTACTCTGTGTCCCCCGGACACTTAGAACATTGATGTACGTTACATGGAGTGCTTGCTGTTTCCATTGTGTGGAGGGTATAGGTCTCAAAATCACAGCCTGTTCAATAAAAAATTAAAGTGTTTAAAATAAAGCCAACCACATTTGTTCCACATATTTCTATCAATTTTATAAAAAATGTTTTCATTCAAAGTATGTTTCTTTAATGTAATAATATATATTTTTCCTACAAAGATAATAATGATTCATATAAATAATGATTCATCAATATGGCTCTGGTTACAGAAACACTGAACTTGTTGAAGAAATGGCCCAAAAATAATATGATTGACACAAGAGAGAGAGAGAGAGAGAGAATAAGAGAGCACTCTCTTATTCTCTCTAACCTTTTCTGTTAAACATGTACTCTTGTTTTCTTTCTGTCTCTCTATCTATCCTTTTCTCATTCTCTAGAACATTTTCCAGACAAGACTTCTCTCTCTCTCTGTCTGTCTGTATATCTCTCAGAATTTTCTTGCTTAGCTTGAACTTATGTGTCACATTCCTTCTTTCATTCTCTATCTCTCTTTCTCATTATTTATCTGCTTTTGACACGGTTGCTTTCTGAGAGAGAGAGAAAGAGTTTCATTGCTAAACTTATTCTCTCTCTCTCTCTCTCTGACTTAACATACATGTTCTTTTCTTTCATTCATTCATTCTTTCTCTCTGTATATCTCTCAGACTTTTCTTGTTTAGCATGTTTCTCATTCCTTCTTTCATTCTATATCCCTTTCTCAATATTTATCTGCTTTCATACATGCTTGCTTTCTTTGCAAGAGAGAGAGAGAGAGAGAGAGAGAGAGAGTAAGCAGAGAACAAATGGAAAAATTCATTGAGATACTTTCTCTGCTAAACATGTACTCATTCTCTTTCTATGACCCCGAGTTTCTCTCTCACTCTCACTGATTTTCTCTGATAAACATGTACTGGTTCTATTGCTTTCTCTCTCTCTCTTTCTCTGTCTCTCTCTCCCTCTCTTTCTCTCTCTCTCTCTAATTTTCTCTGTTTAACATGTAATCCTGTTTTCTTTCTGTCTGTCCTTTTCTCACTCTCTAAAACATTTTCAAGACCAGTATGTTCTGTCTCTCTGACCTTGGGGAGGGGAATCCCCCCCCCCCCACCTAGAATAATTATCTTGCTATAATTGCATTTCAAACACAATCAAGCTATAAACTAGACCCCAGACCCCCTTTTAATTTTTACTTCTACTTTAATTTTTTGAGACAATCTTGTTATCCCTTCTCAAAATTTCTCTATCTCTGAGAGAGAGAGAGAGAGAGAGAGAGAGAGAGAGAGAGAGAGGCAAAAGTACTGAGAGAGAAAAAAACAAGCTTACACATAAACCTGAAAAATTATGGAAGAGGGAATGAGATATACCGTTTTCTCTGCTAAGCATGTAACAAGTATCTTTTTCTCTCACAAACTTTCTCAATGAACATTTACTCTCTTTTTCTGATATGTATATTTGCTCTCTCTCTCTCTCTCTCTCTCTCTCTCTCTCTCTCTCTCTCTCTCTCTCTCTCTCTCTCTCTCTCTCTCTCTTACTCTCTCTCTCTCTCTTACTCTCTCTCTTTATTTCTCTCTAACTTTATAAGACTTTTTTCTGCTATATAATTACTTCTAGTAAATCTCTCCTTCTCTTTGACCTTCTCTGTTAAACATGTACCCTTGCTCTCTCATTCTTTCTCTTCCTCTATTTATCTCTCCAATTTCCTCTGCTTAACAAAAACTTTTGCTTTCTATTTTTTTTCTTAGTTTCATTGCTAAACTATCTCGCCCTCTCTCTGATTTTCTCCCTTTAACATGTCATTTTGTTTTTTCTCTTTTTATCTCTCACTCTTTTTCTCACTCTCAAGAACACTTTTCAGACAGGTATTTTCTCTCTCTCTCTCTCTCTCTCTCTCTCTCTCTCTCATGCTCTAATAAACAATAAACATTGTACTGGTTCTACTGGCTGAGTATTTGAGTAGTTGTGGACTATGACTGGCTTTCCCCCTTACCCTGGCTGAGTATTTGACTGTGGCCTACGACTGGCTTCCCCCTTACCCTGGCTGAGTATTTGACGGTGGTCTATGACTGGGTTTCCCCCTTATCCTGACTGAGTATTTGACTGTGGTCTATGACTGATTTTACCCCTTACTCTGGCTGCGTATTTGCCTGTAGTCTATGACTGGGTCTCCCCCTTATCCTGACTGAGTATTTGACTCCCCCTTATCCTGTATGAGTATTTGACTGTGGTGTATGACTGATTTTATCCTTTACCATGGCTGAGTATTTAACTGTGGTCTATGACGGGCTTTTATCCTTACCCTGGCTGAGTATTTGACTGTGGTCTATGACTGGCTTTATCCTTTACCCTGGCTGAGTATTTGACAGTGGCCTATGACTGGCTTTCCCACTTACCCTGACTGAGTATTTGACTGTCGTCTATGACTGGCTTTATCCCTTACCCTGGCTGAGTATTTTACTGTCGTCAATGACTGGCTTTAGCCCTTACCATGGCTGAGTATTTGACTGTGGTCTATGACTGATTTTATCCCTTACCCTGGCTGAGTATTTGACTGTGGCCTATGACTGGCTTTCCCCCTTACCCTGGCTGAGTATTTGACTGTCGTCTATGACTGGCTTTATCCCTTACCCTGGCTGTGTATTTGACTGTGGTCTATAACTGGCTTTTCCCCTTACCCTGGCTGTGTATTTGACTGTGGTCTATGACTGGCTTTCCCCCTAACCCTGGCTGAGTATTTAACTGTGGTCTATGACGGGCTTTTCCCCTTACTCTGGCTGAGTATTTGACTGTGGCCTATGACTGGCTTTCCCTCTTACCCTGGCTGAATATTTGACTGTGGCCTATGACTGGCTTTCCCCCTTACCCTTGCTTAGTATTTTACTGTCCTTTGGGAAGATATTTTTTTCAAAATCCCAGCCCTGACATAACCACAAGAATATATTTTTCCTTTGTTGGACAAACCGCTATGCATGACAATTGTCCCACCGAAATTTCAGGTCCGCCACTGCTACGCGCAACTATTGTCGTTTTTCAAGGTTTCCGAGTTATCCAAGGTTTCCCAAAGCCTCGCTTTGAACAAAAACATGATGGCTATTGTTAGAAATGAAATTTGATTGGTCAATGGATGTTTTCGGAAGGTTTCTAGAGTTTTTCAGAGTTTAAAATACAGGCTATAGAGCGGTAAACATCCGAGAAGTGGTTTGAATTTGTAGCCAAAATGGCAAACATAGAATGAAGCGACGAGACGAAAGTTTTGAACTTTTTTCACGGTAACAGCTAAGATGAAAATACTTTTGATGGGTTTAATCCTGCAGTACGTAACTTAGGAGATTTTAATTTATTGATTTTTGTGTCTTCGATGGACTTTGTGCTAAAAAATGACCGAGTATTTGATGCCGATCTCGAGGTAGGCTAGTCGCGTGTATGACTTATTGATATACTATTTAAAAGAACTTCTACAGTCATTTGGGTTCTAAAATATGACAATTGAAGAATGGATCAATAAAAGGCATTCATTTTAATTGATTTCACATTTGGACGTTCCTAGATTGATAAATACAAGTTAAGTGAAGAAAATGAGCATTGCATTGAACTTCAACATTTTCTCTTGCATTTAAATATAAGTTTGGTAACTGTAGCATAAATAGTTGCTGAGATATATTATTTTAAAACTCGATGGTCAATTACCATTAATTGTGATTAATTAATTCAGCAGTGGCGGCCATCTTGGCAAAAATTAAGGCAGCAGCCTAAAGATTAAAATTGTAAATGCTAATATGAGTACACAAACCAATTTCTATTCTTTAAATTCCATTTGTTTTAACCTAAATGTTAATGACTGAAGACATTTGCATCCTCATGATAACAAACATGACTGGAATGAAACGATAATCCACATGTCAAGCAGCCATTAAATGTATTGAATTTTTGGTATACAAAGCCCGATTTTTTTTTCCGAAATGTTTTTTCAACACAATTTTTTTGTCATGACACACCTTCAGGTCCTAAGCAATCTTTGTGTGAAGTAAGAATGTTTAACGTTTCTCAATAAAAAGAAAAAAGCGGACACAAGTTATGTACTTTTCCTGTCAGTGACCTTAACATTGTATAAATATCCTTGGGTCAAGGTCATGACACACACTCAGATCATAAGCATTCTTTGTGTGAAGTAAGAACTTCTAAAAGTTCTCAATAAAAATATATGGAGGGACACAAATTTTGCACTTTTTTCTGCCAGTGACCTTGACCTTGCCCGAATGACCTTGGTTCAAGGTGATGACACACCCTTAGATCATATGCAATATTTGTGTGAAGTAAGAAATTTCAATGTCTCTCCATTAAAAAAATATGGACCGGACACAAATTTTGCACTTTTTCTGTCAGTGACCTTGACTTTGCCCAAATGACCTTGGGTCAAGGTTATGAAATATCCTCAGGTCATAAGCAATCTTTGTGTGAAGTAAGAACTTCCAATGTCTCTCCACAAGAGAGATATGGACCAGACATGTTGCACAGACAGACGGATGGACGGACAAGGTGATTCCTTTATACCCTCCAAACTTTGTTTGCAGGGGGTATAATAAAATTCATTTTCCTCCTGGATATTCTTATGTTTATAATCATTAGTCCCTAACAGGATGATTTTTTAGACATATCACATGTTGAGTATTGTAGATCCTTAACAACTGTTCTGACATGTATATGGAATATAAACCTACATCAAACTCTGAACTTCTTGTGAGGCGGAAGAATTGTCCTGAGGCCAAAGTCTTGACAATTATAAATAATCATCTGGCTGATTAGTTTCTTAGAAGAAGAATTTTAAAGATGTACTCTACATATTCCTATGTAAAACTTTGACCCCCCCCCTTGTGGCCCCATCCTACCCCCCGGGGTGTCATTATTTTCACAACTTTGAATCCACACTACCTGAGGATGCTTCCACACAAGTTTTAGCTTTTCCGGCTGATTAGTCTTGGAGGAAAATAATTTTAAAGCTTTACTCTATATATTCTAAACTTCGACCCCAACCCCATTGTGGCCCCACCCTATCCCTGGGGGTCATGGTTTTAACAAATTTGAATCTACACTACATGAGGATGCTTCCACACAAGTTTCAGTTTTCCTAGCTGATTAGTTTCTGAGAAGATTTGTAAATATTTTTTCTTATATCACTTGTATATATTCATATAAAAATCATCCCCCCCATTGTGGCCCCACCCTACTCCAGGGTATCATGATTTTTACAACTTTGAATCTACACTACCTGAGGATGCTTCCACACAAGTTTCAGCTTTTCTGACCGATTAGTTTCTGAAAAGATTTTTAAAGATTTATTTCTACATATTCCTATGTAAAACTTTGACCCCCCCCCCCTTGTGGCCTCATCCTACCCCCAGGGGTCATGATTTTCACAGCTTTGAATCTACACTACCTGAAGATGCTCTCACACAAGTTTCAGCTTTCCTGACCGATTAGTTTATGAGAAGAAGATTTTCAAAGATTTACTCTATATATTCATATATTCCTATGTAAAACTTCGAACCCCCCCCTCCCTCCATTGTGGCTTCATCCTACCCCGAGGGTCATGATTTTTACAACTTTGAATCTACACTACCTGTGGATGCTTCTACATAAGTTACAGCTTTTCTAACTGTTCAGTTTCAGAGAAGAAGATTTATTAATATATTTGTTTTACTATATTCCTATGTAAAACTTCAACCCCCATGGTGGCCCCACCCTGCCCCTGGGAATCATGATTTAAACAAATTTGAATCTACACTACCTGATGCTTCCACACAAGTTTCAGCTTTTCTGGCGAAATGGTTTTTCAGTAGAAGATGTTTAAAAATACCAACAAATTTTCAATGATTTAAAATTATCTTCTCTTCAGGGAGGGCGTGGCCCTTCGTTTTGACAAACTTGAATCCCCTTTACCTAAGGATGCTTTGTACCTACTTTGGTTGAAATCGGTTCTGTGGTTCTGGAGAAGAAGTTGAAAATGTAACAAGAATAGAATTCCTGGGTCCCCCGTCGGTCAACAGTATACTAGCATGGACCAAGGCTGATTTAGGAACTTGACCAAGGTATTAGTGGTATAAACATTTGGTATAAATTTCATGTAAATCCGTAAAAATTTGTAGGCATGAGAGCGCTTACAAGAAAGAGTGACGGACGGACGAACTGACACATTGACGCACGGACCCATGGATGGATGCCTGGCATTTCTATGTCCCCGCTCCATGTTGCGGCGGGGGACAAAAAGTGTACGGACGGACAGACAGACTGACGCGCCGGACAAAAAGTGATCAGACAAGAATAGAATTCCTGGGTCCCCCGCCAGTCAAGCAGTATACTAGTATACTGTATATTGGAATATTTCCAAACATTCAGGGCTGTTCCAGAATTAAATGTGTGGGAGGTTGGGAGGAACATTTTTTTACCCCCACCATCCATTTTTTTTCTATTTTTCCTGTCACAAATATATCCAAAATACTACAATCTAAAAGAACTTGACCAAAGTATTAATGGTATAAACATTTGGTAGAAATTTAATGAAAATCCGTCAAAATTTGTAGGCATGAGAGCGCTTACAAAAAAGTGTGACGGACGGAAACACGGATGCACGGACAGACGCCCGGCAGTTCTATGCCCCCACTCCGCGTTGTGGCGGGGGACAAAATGCTCACTTGAGCTTTCAGCTCAGGTGAGCTAATAATTTAGATGGTAAATTATTTTACAATCAAAACATATAAAGGTAAGTGATATTTATTTAAATATCATCCACCAAAAGAGAGAGAGAGAGAGAGAGAGAGAGAGAGAGAGAGAGAGAGAGAGAGAGAGAGAGAGAGAAACAGAGAGGGAGAGAAATAGAAAGAGTTAAACATTTTCAAAGTCCAAAGAGCATTACTGTCAAAAATAGCTTTTTTTTTTTTTTTTTTATAACTGTTTTTATTACCCCAGAACATGTAAGAGTATTCTTATAGCCGAGGTTGGGGAGCCTTGGAGTCTATAAGTTAACATTATATATACTGAAAAAAATTTTGAAACGGGGTGTTTTTACAAATAACATCATTCATACACCCACTCAAAAATAGCTTGATCATATAAATCTGTATACCAAATTTCATTGCAATAGATGCAAATAATTGGAATTTTGTAAGTTCAAGGGGCCTAACTCCTGTCAAAAATTGCTTGATCGCACCCAAAACAAAACTTGCCCTTAATATTTTCTTATGATAAATCTGTATACTAAACTTATTCCAGTATGTGTAACCTCTGGGAAGAAAATGAATGGAAACTGTTGGTGGACCGACCGAGCGACCAACCCACAGACAAACAGCAGCAAAGCATAATGCCCTTCCTTCTTCATTAGGATCTTTAGCATCAAGCCTTTACAATGAGGATTTACCCATAAAACAAGATTAAAATACTTGACAGAAAGAATCTCTCATGATTTGTGATGGTACATTATTTTTATCTAAATTGTATGTTTTCTATATTCTGATTAGGTAACCGATTTAATTAATTACTCTGAACATTCCTAGCTAGCTTAATTAGTCATGAATGAAATAATTTAAGAACAGAAATATGTATAAGTGCTCATCTGTTGGGATTCCCCATTGGGCAGAGGCCACATAAAACCTGTGTTATGGGGTCCCCAAAATTCTCACTGGGTGGAACAAAGTCATGATCCTCAACTGGTGAGCTACATCTCCCTACAGATTCCTGCCTTACACTTGAGTATAATGACTGCCCTGCAAGGCTGGTCTAATATAATGGCTACCATGAGTAATGATATCCCCATTCATACAACTTTTGGGTAATTCAGTCCCACCCTTGGGGTACCCCATACTACTAATGAGGAGATAGCCCTCTTCTTCACTGTAAGGGTCATCATACATAAAGGCCTTTCCTAGTGAGAAGGGTTTGGGGTATCAAAGTGCATGACTCCTCATCACTATAAAGCATATCGGTAGGATCAGGGTAATCAGAACTGTGCCTGTGTGACGCTCGCCCAATCGGTGCACAAGGCTCCCTTACGGGCCTAAGCATGTCAACATTCTCCCCATCACTGAAACCCAGGGCATCAAATACATTCTCCAAAGAATTGTCCATTTTAAAGTGGCGCAGACGATAACCTGTGGTAAGTATCCAAAAATAGAAAATATGAATGTAGCTTTTTCCGACAAAATCTAAGTTAACACTGGAATGTCAGTCTAATCTAGAACTAGACAACATTGAGATGGTGACTATCTCAAAGGGCCCCGTTTAAATAGTGGACAATAAGATGAAAAGCATTTCAAAGAATTTTGCTTTAACCTTGACCTATAACTAAGAAAATTTTCCATTTGGCATAGAATGTTTAATTCAATCTTATATCCCCTTATACACAGGCATTTTTGTTAAAACTGAGCAAGAATAAGCAAATGGGAAATAATCTACTGTCTAAAACTGATTATAAAGAGACCTAATATGATCTTTACATTGACTTGGTTCAAAGTCACTGCACGCCATTAACTCAAAAACTCTGTTTATGAGCCAAATAGAGCTAAGTGAAGAATATATGCTCCGGACAAGAGATCTCGGATTGACAGATGGATGGAAGGATGGACAGATAAAATAACCAACGGATGGATATACTGATCACTATAGGGCGTCTTTAGAGCGGGGCCCTTAGCTAATAAACTATGTAGAAAAGGAAAAATTCAAGTAATTCAACCACACCATAGTCCCCAAAATGGCGGCCTCAATGCGACTTCTTCAAACTAAACAAAAGTCTGGAGCTCACTCTACGGCTACATTGGGTGCCAATGTAGTATTTTTGTCTACTAATACATAACAATATTCGTGGGTACCGCTGGACTGGCCGGTCAGCTTGACTCACACACGTCCTGCATCTAGACTCACTGGCTGCAGCCTTCTCACGGTAAAAACATTTTGTGCTGGTAACGTACACAGTTCCACAACCGACTACAGATAATTGATAACTGATATTTATATGTACATGTTCAAGTACATGTATTTTGTTGATTTAAAACGACCTCCCCCCTTTAGCTGAATTTAGTTACATAAGTCAAAAGTACCGTAGTCAGACTTTGGGGTTGACATAACAGCATATTTGCCCCTGGGTAACAGGAAAGCACCCAGGAGTGTTAGGTCACCTCATTCCAAAGTTTTCCCCTCATCCACCATATCACTGTAAACCATTATACATACTAAAAACTGATAAAGAGACCACATAATTCTACACACCAGTACATGTATAACCTAAATACAGTTCTATAACAACTATACTCTGTCCTGAGTTTTTGGTTCCACCACTTTTTGCTTGAAATTTTGATAATCATAAATACCTTTGTGCTCTAACTATGTTCATCCAGAAATATAAAAAATGTCCAGATCATGTTTTGAAACGCCCCCTCTACTGCTCCAGGTTTCAATACACAACCCAAAATAGAAAGTCTACGGGGATTTTGCATTGCATCGGCCATGAAATAGCACGGATGATAACGCTGGAAAATTGTGCAAGGTATTCAGAGTACCGGTAAATTCTGAATGGTGAAAAGACATAAACATTTCTCCTCATAAATCTCCGTATGAAATATGTTTTCGTTCCTGTGAACTTTTACGAGTGAAAATGATAATGTGTCAATGAAGGTATCTTGGATTTTGACCCTTTTATCGACTTCAACTGTATTTCTTTCACAGGTATGTGTATTTTCATTAAAAATCAAATCATCAAAAAGTGATGGAACCAATAACTTCAGACTATAGTTAATTTGGATGGTAAAATGGTTTTAAGCTGAGGTGATATTTGTGCACCTGTCATGACCTATATGGAGAGAGAGAGAGAGAGAGAGAGAGAGAGAGAGAGAGAGGAGAGAGGTAAATAGAAACAGGTAAGAAGCTAATTTCAATAACTGATAGAATCACGATAAAAATTGATCATCAATTCATGACTGAATTAGAAATAAATGACCCGTTCTGTTATGTTCTGTAGAGGAAATTCGAGACTCCGCTTTCAACAGGTCATTGACATACCGTGAAATAAATTGGTAAAATACACCGCATTGTTCAATATAATAGAATTTGTAACCCTGAACAAACCTGATATTTCATTTCTTACACAATAAACAATAAGCCATCCAAATGAACATCCCTTAGAAGTTAGATTCTTCCTATCGTCTGTTCACACATCATGATGACGTTTCGTCGTTTGGCATAAAAAAAATGCGTTCCCGAGTCATTTCGGCCCTAGAAATGTTATTTGTTTAATTAATTTAATCTTTATTTCAGTTATCAATATGTTCGAACACTGAATTGTAATTTTTGTCAAATTGTGTGTTTGTGTAATAATAATTTCAATATTCTTAATCTAGACAGCACTTTCAAACGGCTACTTTTAGCATCTCAGCCCAGTACATAGGCGGATCAAGCAATATCGGAAAGGGGGGGATCCAATCCATAAATATCAAAACGAGTAAAATTCAACGCTAGTGAAGGTGGTATGGGTCGATATTAATAAGAATAAAAGTAAATTAAAAACAAAATACTTTCACCGGTTTAAAAAATTTCAAATATTACAATACTTGACCAAAAAATATATTTTAAAATTTTCTGGAAAGGCAAAAATCATAAATCATAAAACCCAACGGGATGCGAATTAACTCATAACTAAAATTCGTAGTTAACGCTTAAACTTATTGCACTACGCTGCTAGGTAGCAATTTTGGAAAAGGTTGTACTTGATTTTATTGTTTATGTAGATAGGAATTACAATGCACGTCATAATATGAAGGTGTACAATAGTTTTACCAACGCAACCTTCTATTCTTTAAAAAAACCCAGACTTTTTAAACATTTTCCGCGCTAGGTAGATACATTTTGGTTTTGGTAAGGATTATTAATAATTAGCCTTAATTAATAAGTCTCCAGCAATGAGAGCGCGCGTCTGTGCTTAATGGAAAATATAACATACATGTATTAAAAAATATATTCAAACAAACTCCGAAAAGCTATTTACAAAATGGAATTTTTGGTATTTTTCTTTAAAGTTTCAATGATTTTGAACAATTTTTAGCTTTGATAGTCTACTAACTGAACTGTTAAATAAAGATTTATATGATCGGATATATTAAAACGTGGGGATAATTTATCTGCTAAACAGATGATACAAGTGTTATACAACTTGTACAAGCAATTGTGGGTGCCCACCACCATCTGGCACTACAGTGCAGATGCAAGATCACATATTTACATGTACAGAAGTTTTGAAAAAATGTATATTTTCGTTATAGTTTACATGTTAACTCTTCTTATGGAATTTTTGCCACAGAATTTCGATTAAACATTGAAAAATAAAATGCATTTTTTGGCGTTTAATGCGTTTCATTAAGTACAATCGATGTTCTTTAGAAATAAAGAAGAAAATACCTAGTGGAAAAAAATCTCTGTATTAAGCGATATTGCATTATGTAATATTTTTACGCATGCTTACTCAAAGAAATAAACACCGGATGTTGAAGATAATTACTTTATACTCAGGTTCCTGAGACCTCTCTGTTTTAGTATTGGGGACCCCAATAATAAAAACAGAAGGGTCTCGGGAACCTGACTAATAAATTTACTTCAATAAAATATATCGATTATATTTTGTTTATAAGAAATAAATTACGGTCCGTCGTACGAACATCTTTTAAATACTAGTAAGCGATTTCTAAAGCATTTATGTTACATAATTATAATAATTAAATAATAGAGGGGAAAAAAATCGCCTTTCAATTATTATCGTCAGATTAGAGGTTTATATAATTAACATGATGTCTGATCCCCACACCCCGACTGACTGACACCGGAAATCGTGTTTATTTCAACAGCAAAAACTTCGCACTTGTTGAACTGAAGTCAAGCTCAGAATGTCATTAATCAGTATATTCGGTACGTGCAGAAAATACAGTAATCAATGAAATCAAATTGAACGGTTAAATTAAAAATGACAACTGTCAGATGATTAATTATTTTAATTAGATATTAAACGAATACATATATATATATTTTCGTGCATTTATTTTTGCAGGGGCGTCGGAAGGTATTTCATATATACGAAAGGGGGGGGGGTGAACCGGATTGGAAATGAAGATATTCTACCGTGTGTCTAATTATTCATTACTTAAAAAATTCCATTGTCATTTATTGGGTGGCACTATAAGAAACAAAGCAAAATTGTACCCAATACATGTATTAGTTTTTTTAGTTAGACGACATATAAATGTGTATCAAGATAAATGAACTCGCATTAAATTATAGAAGTTTATACGCAAATATAAGCAATCATTTTGATTCAATTTTGCAGTCTCTGTTGCACATCATAAAAGTCCAAAATGGATATCGGTGAATTTCGCGCTGACACTGATTTGTTTACAAAAAAGTTCAAAGCAGCCCTATTTATGTAGTATCTCGGTGAATGTGCAGGATCAGAAAAATGTCAACATTTCATGTTTTTATTTTCCATTTTCATTTGTTTTATTCACACTTTGATTCATGCATTAATTTATGGTAAAATAAAATTGTCAAAGGAGTTTTTCTCGGGGGTGGGGATTGGGGGTGGGGGTGGAGGTCAGTGTTTGTTGTTTGGTACCATGGGGTCCGCAGTCCATTTACGGTAACTTTACGATATGTTTAATTTAATTCATTCAATAACCTAGAATTTGTTAAAGGGGAGGAGGGGGAGGGGGATGATTCCGGATCTCCTGACCTCATCCACCTCTAGATCCGCGCATGAAATCCATTATATCACTGAGGAACTCTGCTAAACGTCAACGGGAAGTAGTAGTACATGTACATGATGTAGTACAATCAACGATTCTCCATTTGATTTGATCGTGCGATTAACTTTTGTCTTTTTGTGGTAGAGTGTTATTTTTTATATGTTTTTATTGAAATAATTAAATATCGTTACTATTTATTTCGTCTTTCTACAATTAGTATTTGAATATCCGCAATGTTTTTAATAACCGTTTATTTGATTAATAAAAGAATACAACAGCATTTGATTTTATATTTTACTTATACAAGTCCTTAGACAATTATGTAAATTGGTCAGTTGGGTTCTTACATCTTGGCTTTTCATTGGTTAGAGATTTCCCTCGGTATGTTGGCATTTGTTTTGTGTCATGTTTTGGCGGGTAGATCGATTAATATAGTCAAGAGGGACGGTCGACATTATGTAACTCTTGGGCAAGACCAATTGTTCGAACCCTGATACATAATCCGGTACACATGTATATATCATTATTCATATTCTATCGAATGGTACATATTAATTTATTATTCATAAATGTGTTTGTGACTTATTTATTAAATCCGTAATGCGCTCAGATGCGCATGTATTAAATTAAATATTACGATGTAAGGGAAACAACTCTTACTAAAAGTGCCATATACTTGGTATATCAGTTAATGTTTTAAATGTTTACATATATTCATATGAAATATGTGATCATTATACTCATTTTTGTTATTGATATCTACTGGGTTTAAAAATACCAGCATCTGTTCGGGTACCTGTAAAGTGCGAAAGTCAACGAAATAGAAACGAAACGAAATGAAACGAAACGAAATCTACCAAAACGAAACGATACCTACCAAAACGAAACAAAACGGAACTAAACGAAACGAAATCAAAACGAAACCTAAACCTGCCGAAACGAAACGAAACAAAACGAAATGGACCAAAATTAAATATATATAACTATTATGAGTAAAATATATTTTAAATTGTACATTTTTAGAAGTATTTTACGAGTCTCTTTTGAAACGCAGTGAAAGTTGTATTCTTGTATTTAAAAAAATCGGATTTTGATGGTGATTCCTGGTCTCCGTTTTTCCAACACCAAACTATGTTCATGTAACAGATCACATTAAGTAATATTTGCGTGATTGAAAAGGGGGCGAAGCAAGCGCGGCCACCACATCTTAATCAGTTAATCGCGTAAGATCTAACTTAGAACATGCAACATTGCATCTGGCAGCTGATTTACAGTTTAAATATATGCACGTATAAATAAAACAGACTAGAGAAGGGACCATTTATGGGGGTCAAATTTTATATAGCAAGCGCTTGAACTATATAAATTTTATATTAAGTAAAGAATAATCCTTACATATTATATATATATAATTACATGTATATACCTTTAATGATTTCAAAATATTCTGAGTTTTGTTTCGGTAGGTTTCGTTTCATTTCATTTTGATTTCGTTTCGTTTCGCTAGATTTCGTTTCGTTTCGGTAGATGTCGTTTCGTTTCATTTCGTTTCGTTTCGTTTCATTTCTGTTTCGTTTCGCAATTTACAGGTACCCGCATTTATACATTAATAAATTCATCGAACCTGAGACGTGGTGTTTATTTGTATATACTATAAAGAAAACAATAAGGATCGGGACTTAGTGTTACAGAAATGGTGCCCACCTTGGGACCCTGCATTCCATTCTAAGATGAGATCAGGCCCTGAGGTTATAAGCATACTCAAACTCTTATCCGTACTCCGAGTATGTGTTCCACTGAGTACGACTCTAAAAACCGAGGTAATGAAAGTTTTGGAGTGCGTTCTCCGCTGAGTACTATTTGGAGTATGCTCTAAAAGCCGGTCAGTCTGATAGAGTACGAACGAACGGTAGGATTCATTGACGTTACCTTTTTGCATGTGCTTATTATTTTTTTTACCTCTATACACGTTCAAACCTTGTTGGTTAAACTAACCCGAACCCTATGAACCGTACATAGTGTTAGCTCCAACAGGAACACTCCTCATCCTTTGGTGTGATTCAGTGCCAAGAAGTACAAGAGATTGCCGTTGAGAAGGCGCAACACCAAGATCCAATCATCATGGATATACTTTGCTGAACAAAAGAGATTCCCTGAGAAACATGAGTTACCTCCTACACAAGAGTCGACAGTCTTCAGGAAGAATTTTAATAGATTTAAGATCATTGACAACAAACTGTACAGAGAGACAACGGGAGAGTTTGAAACTCACCAACAGCGTGAAATACCGCCAGAGTTAGTTTCTGAGGTACTAAGAATGTCGAATGACAATCGTGGTCATTCAGGCAAAGATAAGACAACAGCTTTTATCAGAGAGAGATTCTTTTGACCCGGGATGACTGTTGACATTGAGCAGTGGATAAAAGGCTGCATAAGATGTCTGCTGAGGAAATCACCAACCAACAACAGAGCTCCTTTAGTCATCAACATATGGTAGTTGTGTATCAGCCCTGATATAGGTATTCTGGTTGTAGTGTATCATCCCTGATATACCTGTTCTGTTAACAGTATATCAACACTGATATAGCTGTTCTGGTAGTTGTAGCTCAGTCCTATAGAAGTATATGTAGTGATTCAGCCCTGATATAGCTGTTCTGGTAATAGTGTATCAGTCCTGCTATTGCTGTTATGGTAGTAGTGTATCAGCCCTGATTTAGCTGTTTTGGTATTTGTATATCATTCCTGATATGGTAGTAGTGTATTAGCCTTGATATAGCTGTTCTGGTAGTAGTATATCGGTCCTATTATGGTAGTTGTGTATTAGCCCTGATGAAGTTGTGTATCAGCTTTAATATGGAAGGTGTGTATCAGCCATGATGTAGATGGTTTGGTAGTAATGTATCAACTCTTATATAGCTGTTCTGGTATTAAAGTATCAGTCCTGATATGGTAGTTGTGTATCAGCCTGGATATAATTGTTTTGGTAGTTGTGTATCAGCCCTGATATAAGTGTTTTGGTAGTTGTGTATTAGCCCTGATATAACTGTCCTGGTAGTAGTGTATCAGCCATTATATAACTTTTTTTATCTTCGCTAGCCAAGGGTTTTCGGTCCACTATGCTCCACATAAACCCTCGGCAGATTTTATTACGAAAACTCGGTGATGCGGTGGCGCTATCTAGCGAGCAACTTGAGTTGCGCCCCTTGTATATTTACATTTTATTCGAATGAAACAACGGGCAATATACAGTATACGGCATAAATACAACTTAAAAAAGATGTTGACTAGCAAGAAAAGGAACATAATTAACGATGCTATTCGATGGGAATGAAGATATAACCTAGAGAAAGCAAGGACTGTTTTATTTACAGGCCTAGTGTTTGTAGAGACCTGTACAGGGAGTGAAAAAGTCGCATATATAACTGCATTCAAGTCATAAACCAGGTATCGTTGTCGTGATTATTGTGGACAAAAGAAATAAATAAATACAGCTCATTGAACAATTGAAACTGTAAGCAGGGACGTACATGTATATACTAACTTCTTCATTCGCCATGTTTACTTCCCATACTACGATCACACGAGCCTTGACAAGTTTGTAAATCTCTATTAACTCCAGTAAAATACATTCTTTTTTTAAAGTGATCTGGTTAGACCATCCTTGTAGAGATATTGTACTCGAGCACTTGTGCCTCAACTTGTGAAAAGCACCGAATGTTTTACCAAAGATCACACGTGTGTTTCTTTTAAAAGTTTATTTATAAGCGAATGTTTACAACGCTGCGATTGGATCAGCTACTCGCAGCTGCAGCCAATCATTAAACGGAGTTTGTCACTGAGTTTTCGTAATGAAATCTGCCAAGGGTTGATGGGGAGCAGAGTGGACCGGAAACCCTTGGCTAGCGAAGATGAAATTGTTTAGTAGTAGTGTATAAGCCCTGATATAGCTGTTGTGGTAGTAGTGTATAAGTTCTGAAATGGTAGTTGTGTATCAGCCCTAACATAGGTGTTTGGTAGTTGTGTATCTGCCCTGATATATATAGCTGTTCTGGTTGAAGAGTATTAACCCTAAATATAGCTGTTCTGATAGCAGTGTATCAGTCTTGATATGGTAGTAGTTTATCAGTCCTGGTATAAGCATATCAGCACTGATATAGCTCTTCTGGTAATGGTGAATCCACCCTGATATAGCTGTTTTAGTAGTAATATGTTAGCCATCATATAGCTGTTCTGGTAACAGTATATCAGCCCTAATTAAGCTGTTTAAGTAGTAGTGTATCAACCCCGATATAGCTGTTTTGGAAGTTGTTTATCAGTCCTAATATTGGTAGTAGTGTATCAGCCTCTCAATAGCAGTTCTGGTGGTAGTGTATCAGTCTTGATATGGTAGCTGTGTATCAGCCTTGATATAGGTGTTTGAAAAGTTGTGTATTACCCCTGATATAGCTGTTCTAGTAGTGGTGTTTTAGCCCTGATATAGGTGTTATGGTAAAGGTGTATCAGCCTTGTTATAGCTGTTCTGGTAGTATTAACCCTGATATAGCTGTTCTTGTTGTAGTGTATCAATCCAGATATTCTAGTTGTGTATCAGCCCTGATTTAAGTGTTTTGGTAGTTGTGTATTAGCCCTGAAAGAACTGTTTTGTTTGTAGTGTACATGTATTATCCCTGATATAGGTGTTCTGGTAGAAGTGTACCAGACCTGTTATAGCTGTTTTCGTAGTAGTGTATCTGCCCTTATATAGCTGTTCTCGTAGTAGTGTATCAGCCCTGATATAGCTGTTCTCGTAGTAGTGTATCAGCCCTGAAATGGTAAATGTGTATCAGTCCTGATATAAGTGTTTTAGTAGTTGTGTATCAGCCCTGATATAACTGTTCTGGTAGTAGTGAATCAGCTCTGATATAGCTGTTTAAGTAGCAGAGTGTCAGCACTGATATAGCTATTTAAGTAGAAGTGTATTATCACATGTATATCTGTTCTGGTAGTTGTGTATCAGTCCTGATATAGTAATTGTGTGTCAGCCCTGATATAGGTGTTTTGGTAGTTGTGTATCAGCCCTGATATGGCTGTTCCGGTTGTAATGGCCTGGAAAAGCTATTTTGGTAGTAGTGTATCAGCCTGGATATGGTAGTAGTATATCAGCTCTGATATAGCTGTCCTGGTAGTAGTATATCACCCCTGATATAGCTGTCCTGGTAGTTGTGTACCACTCGCGCATTTGTGGATGGTTGTGTGTGTTTTTGCTACTAAATTGGTAATGAAGTATTGTTTTAAACGTTGTAAAGAGGGATGTTCCCAGAAGTTTGTTTTAAACTCACTACCCGTGTCTCAAGTTGCGTAATGTTGGTAAGAATATAAAGTAAAAAATTAATAGTGGTGTGTAACCTACATTTTCATGCATCAGACGAACATCGACGACAAATACACATCACGTGACTCTGCAAATGCGATATGACTAATGACGCGAAATACCAGAAACAAGAAAACCACTATTCGTGTATTTTTGTGCAACGTTTTAAGTTTTTATAATGAATTGAAACTCTACGCCCACGGTTCCATGATTTGAAAATGTTTTTCCTTATTTCCGGGGGGGGGGGGGGGTGTGGTTTCCGCTAGCTTCTCCAATGTAAACAATCTAGCTCATAGGCTGTCCCAAGTTACTGCTTCCATCACTTTTTGATGATTTTTAATAAAAATACACATACCTGTGAAAGAAATACAGTTGAAATTAATGAAATGGAAAATATCCAAGATATCTTCATTGACAAATTATCCCTTGATAGTTTACAGGAACGAAAACAAATTTCTTACGGAGATTTATAATGGGAAATGTTTACATCTTTTCTCCATTCGGAAGAACTCGTGACACCTTGCGCAATTTTTAAACGCTATTAATGGCTGATGCAATGCAAAACCCCCGTAGACTTTCTATTTTGGTATGTGTATTGATATAATTACTTTTTTAGTATAAAGAAAATTTTACAATGGAATCATATATATATATATCTATTCAATCTCATGAAATAAGGAAAACACTTTTTAGATTTGTCAGTAAATACAATCTTCCACTGAGTCGCATGCTGACTGACGTTTTTAATACTTATTGTTAGACTATAATTAATCACCTAATTGTCTACGGACTTTACCGGGTTTTTTTTTTACGATTACGACAAACAGCAACGGTGAGTGTGACAGTTTCTAAGACGAGGCAAGCTACTGACAAACAAGTTGATAAAACAAGACTATCAACAGTCTCGTTTAAAGTCATCTTTTCGTAAGTTATATGGTCGATACAACGACCTTGTCAGCAAATACAATCATCTTTTGCGGTTTTTTCCCGATTACGACAAAGAGCAAACGGCGGGTGTGACCGGTCAGCAGAGGATGCTCACTACTCCAAGGCTCCTGATCTTATCTCTTATATATTTTTGTAGGTCCGTGTTGCTCTGCTTTGAATTTGTATTTCGGTTTATGGATTTTTGAGATGGTTGACAGTTTGGTATTGTCTTACGAGTTGAAAGAGGTAGGTATGAATTTGTAAAAAATAATACTGGTCAAAGAATTCCTTTATAGAAGGAAAAAAAGGACATGTTTATTATGTAACCCAAACTGTGTAGAAGATGAAGTATAGTGCTATTTTTTATGCACACAGAGTTCCTGGTATTATTTCACAAAAACTGTGCAGTGTTCTTGAAAAGTGTTCTTCATGGTTAGTGGACAACAGATTGTCATTTCATCTTGGCAAGACGGAATCTATTTTATTTGGTCCACCAAGAATTTCAAAAATGTTACAGATTTTAAAATTGTGTGTGATGGTCATGTTATTAACGGTTCTGACAGTGTCAACTACTTAGGAATCTGTATTAACAAGTTTCTCTCATTTGAAAATATTGTTTTAAGCATTATTCAAAAAGAAAACGCTAGACTTAAATTTTTATACAGAAATTCATCCTGTCTTAGAACACAGTCTAGAGAGATCCTATGTTCTGCCTTGATACTGTTATTTTGACTATGCTTGTTCTTCTTGGTATTGTGAAATAAACAAACAACTTAAGCATAGATTGCAAGTTACGCAGAACAAAGTAGAAAGATTCGTTTTAAACCTGGGTCCCAGAGACAGTATATCTGGTAGAATTCTAAATTATTTAAAGAGTTGAAGATAGAGTTGTTCAATTAAGACTCAACCATGTGTTTAATATATACCATGGCAATGCACCAGCATATTTTAATTATCATTTTGTATTGAACAAGAAGTGCAACCAATAAGAATTTTATTATTCCTAAGATAAAAGGTAAAGAGTCTTCATGTTTTTTCTACAATGCTATCAAAGACTGGAATACATTGCCTTTGGATGTCAAGGAAATTAATTCTAAACAAAAATTTAAGAAAGCCGTAAAATCTTTCTTTTTATGATTGCTTGTCAAAATCCATTTTTATCTTATGTACTGTTATTACTTTTCAGGTATAAAAATAATTAAGGAAACAATTCATTTTTCAAAGCATTATGATATATTCATTTTCAGAATCCTGCCTAAATACCATTATGTAAATTTGTAATGCACTTTTATTGCAATTAACCTAACTGTTATATAAGGACCTCATTGGAAATAAGCTTTTTAACTTTGTATGCCATGTAATCTATAAAATACCAATATTGAACAAATCAATTCTTATTTACTTGCAAAGTGCTGTGGTTATGTGTTTTTCTTTTAATTTGATGTATATCATATGTGTAATCATGGCATTCTGTGATATATTTACCTGAATAAGATGAAATTGAAATGTGGAATCTCTCTTGAAGATATTTCTTTCTAATAACTGTAATCTCGTATGCCCTCTGGGCCAAAAATTGGAAATAAACTATATATATATATATATATATATATATATATATATATATATATATATATATATATATTTAAGAAATGAACTCAATGTCTACCCAAGTTATACTCGTATAACCTGGGTTGGGGCAATTTACGCTTTATGATCAGCGAAGCGGATTATAAAAAAGCGTAAATTGCTACAACCCAGGTTATACGAGTATAACTTGGGTAGATATTGAGTTCATTCCTTATAATTTAATTTTCTGGAATTTCCTGTACAAATTGAGTCCGTTTTACTTTTAAAAATGATATAAATCTGTTCAAAATTCAAACGTAACGTCAAGTGAATTAGTACGTTGGTGCATTGTGACGTGTCTTATGACGTGCAAACCAGGTTATACAAATTTAACTAAATTTTTCTATCCAATCAAATGCCGCGTTACAACCAGAATTAAATATTATATATATATATATATATATATATATATATATATATATATATATATATATATATATATATATATATATATATATATATATATATATATAGTTTATTTCCAATTTTATATATATTTTTTTATATAATTTTTTTATAGATATTACATACTTAGAAATAAATACAGGTTTTTTGCACATGTGATACAGATGACATCACAAAATCCGTATCGGCCTCCGGGGCTAATACAGGTTATCAGCCCTCCAGGGCTGATACGGATCCGTATCACACCCCTTGCAGAACTCCTCTGCCTTTTTTCGCTTCCGCATCTTTGCATGTTTACAGACGAAAAATAAAACATTTGACAGTTACAGTGGACATTTTTAAAACTTCAAATGCTAGCAAATGTTTTAAAGCAGTCAACCTTTTAAACCTGATGAAATTCCGTTCTGTAGCTTCATGTTTGTTTAAACAAGAGGAACTCATATTTTTATTAAATGCATGTACATATCCAGACTTTATTCAAATAATAGAATTTGTTCAAGTTAATGGGTTTTCTTTTTAAATTTATTAGTACTAAGTATGTTATAAATATAATATTGGATACCCTTTTCCATATCACAGCTTGTGTCAGCCCTCGACAAATATCAACCCTCGGGCCTACGGCCCTCGGACTGATACAAGCTGTGATATGTAAAAGGGTATGTATTATTCTCTATATATTTCATTCACGGATCCATATTTTATTAAGTTTCCAGGAAGGGGGTCTGCATGAGGTTCGAGGGACATTCATGTTTGCCCGGGGTAAGGGGTGGTCAAGATATTGTTTCTGTAGTTTCACAATGTAAGTATGATGATTTTAATATTCCACCGGAAGGGGGGGGGGGGTCCACCTCTCATACCGCCCTCCTCTAGATCCGCGCACGTTTTTTTTAAATCCTATTGAATGTCAAGGCTTATATCATGTTTAAGGAGGCTGAATGGTCAACAAATTTACCACAAGATCTACCTTTAATATTTTTTTTATAAGATTTGTATAGCCACATATATAAACTTTTTTGGTGAACAAAAATTCCTAATATCTAAGCATGAATCAATAAAATACCATTACATGACATGTACCCGAGTATTCAAAATTTACAGCATAACAGCTATATCTTCTTTAGCCGAGAGTTTGCGGTCCTCTTGGGCGCTCTCTATAAACAGAACTGCCTTCATATTTAGCTAACCATGTTAGTTCTTTCTTAATTATTATTTTGATCCAAATGCCCAGAATTTTGAAATATGACATCGTAACGTTTACCCTTTTTGCCATTTTCGCATTTTTAGCATCAAGTGGCTTGTTTTCGGGCTGTTTTTTTTTCTTTCAGAAAACATTTAGCGATTGCTTACAAACTATTATCGTTAAAGATGTACCAATCCAACACTTAAAAAGTGACAACAAAATTTGTTCTTGATCATATCTTCGCTCTGTATTTCCCATTTTTAAAAAAAAGATAGGGAAAATATCGATTTTTGACTGATTTTGAATTTCAAAATTTGATGTAAGTTTGTCTTCACCTTTCTAAAACGATAAAAAAAACTATGCTACATGTACTAGCCTGTAATTTCTTAATATTAGCGAATATTAAAAGTAATTAATCCGTTTATACAAACAAAAGGAATAGAAGCATTAATCTGATACAGTTTATAAAGGACTGCGTGCAAGATAAGGGTCTTACGCTTCATTTGATCATCAAAACCAGCCAAGGGTTTTGCGTAAGGAATTTCAATCTTTTACATCATTCAAAACCGTCAACGTGTTAAAGATTAACAATGCGAATTCAATGGACATGATTGTTACGATTATTATTAAGACTAGGATAACATCACATACAAAGGGTCCCTTTATTGTAGAGGAGTTAAGAAGATAAATAATTTTGACGTAATATAATATTTATTTGATCTGTCTTTATGCAATGGTTTGGTAGCTTTAAATACAGGGGTAAATCGCTAGAACCAGATATATAAATCTAGTACACCCTAAAATAATACCGGTATCAAGATAAATGCATAAAGGTGGTCATTTTTATTGGAAGGTCACTTGAACACATTGAAATTTTGAGTCGTGTGTATTTTATATTTTTTTACCACATCTATGAAGCTCTTAGTGCTGGACCAGTGACGTGAACTATTGAGCTTTTTTCAATGAAAACATATGATCTGCATTTGTCCAATGTTTATCATGGCTCAAGTATTAAAAAAAATTATTGGTACAGACATATACTTCATAGTCATATTTTGTGTTCTACGTTCTTTTTGTACCCGGAATTGAGTTTATTCCACTTTTATTAGACATTTTTTATAAGCATACTCACATTGAGTTGTCCATTATTTCTGACACCGAATAATAATTTAAGTTTTAAACAGTAATATTGAATCAAATTAAATTTACATGCATGTATAAATGTACTCGAAGTACAGTTAAAAAAAATAACGGTATTAAGCAAAGAGAAAAGAACATACTAACTTTCTAATGAACGTGTTTTTGTCAACGAAACTCAGATACATTATGACTGGTAATTTCGTATGTTCAAAATTAGTTGACAAAATTAATGAGATATTCGATTGGGTCTTTTAAAACTCGTACAAAAAAAAACGATAGTACCCGGAACGACTGTGGACTTATATGTATTAACTATCTGCGTTAATTAAAATATAGACAACATGTTATTCTTTAGGAATGTTACCGATACTACGAGATATTTCATTAAAGTGCAACTGATCTATATATGGACATGTAATATATGTAACTGATCCAGTCCATTGAGGGAAATATATGTACATGTAATATATGTAACTGATCCAGTCCATTGAGGGTAATATATATGGACATGTAATATAAGTAACTGATCCAGTCCATTGAGGGAAATATATATACATGTGATATATGTAGCTGATCCAGTCCTTTGATGGTCATATATGTACATGTAATATTTTGAAAATACAATGTGTTATCACACATTCACTCACTAAAAGAAAATATGCTTATCTAAAATGTTCAAATTTTTTTCCTTTCAAATTGATACGTGTATTTGTTTCAGTTTGCTAAGCAGTATGTTAGAGTCAAACACCTCTTTTGACCGTGTATAAACTATTAGATATAAAGGGGGACTTTTTTACCATGCACCGGGTCTCTAGATCTGCTTTATCTCTCCCAATAATTTAAACTAATACATTTTTAACAAACCATTTCTTCTACTTCCTGAATAAAATCATCGACTTGTCTACACACGTAAGTTACCAATGGAACTTCCTTTCAAAACTTAAACGACTTGAACATTAGTTCCAGACAGTTGTCTCGTTAAAAAGATTTAAAATTATTTGTGTATGTGTTTTTAGAGTGTAATATATGTATATATAATATATATAATTGATCAAGTCCATTGAAGGTAATATATGTACATGTAATATATGAAATACTATGTGTTGTCACACACTTAGATAAAAACCAACGTTATTTTTTTTAACTTTGGTACATGTATTCATTAAAGTTTGCTAAGCAGAATGGTAGTGTCAAACACCACTTCTGACCGCAGATAAACTATTAGATATAAAGAGGAACTTTCTTACCATGCATCGTGTTTCTGGATCTGCTTTCTCACTCAGAATAATTTAAGCTTATATATATCTTCAATAATACATATCTTCGACTTCCTGGATGAAATCAACAACTTGTCTCTACACACGTAAGCTACATAGCGGAATTTTGTTTAAAGACCAAAATGAGTTAAACATTTTAAACTTGTTTTTGTATGGGCTTTAAATGCATTGTTTTAATTGCACGGACCTTGGGCATGATTGACTGAATGATACCAAACTGAATTATAGTGATGCCACAGACAGCCTCTTTGTTTGTACGAATAATGAGAGAGATAACCTGTTAAGGTCAGATAATGTGCACCCCAATTTAGTAGAACTGGGTTGTCCTAGCATAACAAATTTTAATATCAGAGCAACTCGATCTCAATTTAAGGCAATTGTAACTTAAGGATTCAAATATTTCCAAAGCCTCAGTCACAACTAGCCGTACGTGTTTTCATGATAGTCCGTGTGCTACGGGTTTTACCAGGCGTGCCTCTCTTGGCTGATCGTAGCGTTAAAAATCGTGTTGATGTGATTGAGAGTACAACGTAAGACAAACGGACTTTTGACGTGCCAGTCGTAGTTTTCGTTAAACACAGGTTGCCACTTGCATCGTGTGATGCCCGTATGAACTGTACTTCCGGCCGATTTTGGTGCACCAGACGTACGTTTGCCTTGCGAACGGCAGTAATAGCATTCGCGTCGAAGATCACCTGCAAGGCAATCGTACCGATATGGTTTTCTGTGTCCCACGTTAGCTGCGCGCAAAGACAATTATTAATTTTCACGTTAAATAAAGAATATTTTATCTCTAGACATGTTCTGAAATATATCTATTGCAAGCAAGTAAAAACATGTATTGAAGCCTCAAAATAACTCGTAAAAAGAAAAGAGTATTACACAGGCACCTGACGTTATATTTTTTTCTTATAATAAAAATCACACCCTATATTAATGGTCATATGAGATGATAACCAATATTTGCAAAATAGAGAAAGTACTCTGTTTACAACTAATAATTACCTACTCACGAAAACAACTTCCTCCAGGAAAATGTATTGGAGTTTTTTGTTTGTGTAATTGGTTTATAATAAGTTAATAATATCGTTTTGCTTGTAAAGATCATTTTCCTCTCCTCACTCCGGAAAGGTACATGATTCTATCTTAGTACGTTTGCAGGTCAAAGTGATTGAGAAATGTTATACCTTTTCTCTACTTCTACTAATTCTAATATATTCTTCAAAATTCAGTTCCTTCTTGTCCTGTTCTCCTTTGTCTTCCACCTTTTTGTCAAATAAAAAGAAATTTGTTTGATTTTGTTTTTTAGAAGGTGATTTGATACTAGAATCTTTGATTTTGATGAATGGTAAAACTGTTGAATCTTTTATCCTTACGGAGATTTTTTTCACAATCATTTTTATAGTAATCTTGTTTATTGGCAATTCGCACGCACCACGAGAAATGACGTAAATGTGACGATTACTGTGCGTTCAATTTATATGTTGATGGTGAGTACATGCAACTTGCAGACAACGTACGTATAATGCAACGGACAAGTGAGATCTCCTTACGTCATTCTTGCAATTCAAATCGTTCAGTCACGGGTTCCTTGATTGTAGCGCAAGTGCAGCATACGTTTTCAGATCTCGCAGGGAAACCGTGGTGATTGTTGTGCATCTCCAACAGCCACCGTGCGTGCTTACGGGAATCGTACGTCCTTCCAAAATCGTAAGATGCACTTGCGTGTCTCGCATGCTTTTTATTAAATCTGCCCGTAGACCACCCGTGGAAGCGCGTACGATCCGTTGGGTCTAAGGCTTAAGATCGAGTTTTCAGTACTTACATGTAGTTCCATTCTACTTTGTGGCATGATTGACTATTGACGAGTATATAATACGACATAATCAATACATTCATTGATATCAATTTGTAAACATGGGTTCTGCAGGGACATAGTACACATTTAACCTATTTCCATCTGAATTGAGGGGTCATGAGACTAAAGAGCTTATTATTCACATGTTCACAAATACGTGTTTAAACTTTGTTCCGTATTTGTGTGACAGGTGTTGGTGTCTCGGGTATCATGACGTTAAACGTTTTATGCTAATAGTCTCTTTATTCATTTTGAAAATACCCTGCTTTTGTAAGTATCCTGTCATGTATTTTTGTGCATAGCGTATCTCCTCATTCATATTTAGAAAATCGCGCATTTGTTAGTATCTTGTCATATATTTCTCAAACCTCTAACAATCAGTTCCACTTCAAACGTTTGGGGTTATACATGCATGTCCAGGACCAAATTTGATAAAGACGACATCGTTCACACAATGATGCTATGGACATCGTTATCAACACCGATAAGTTAAAATATATCATCGGGAATGACAAATTACAATGTTTAAATTTACCAATATGTTTTCTAATATAAACCTATAGATCATTTCTGTGATGAGGTCACAATAAGTACTGCACGTGCTTATCGTTTGAAGGTTGCATTAATTTTAACATACTATCACATTTATATGATAATTACAAGTTGCTGTCCTTTAAAAATTATAAAAGAGTCTATCGACTGCAGACCCCTGCTTTTATATGAATACCTCATTCTACAGAAAAGATCTCTAATTGCAAAAGTGTTATAATGCAATATGTAGTACTAAGTCTGGATTTAGTGCTTTTAACCACTAAATTTGCACATTGTATCACGTATTCCACTGAACTGTTACCTCAGACTTAAAAAATTAATTAGGAAGTATATTAATAAAGATTGCATGTATAGAATCATGCAGTCGGCTAATTCACTATTTCCACACACATTACACCTCGCACTACTTTGTTAACTATGCAGCTTCTGCAAATTGATTTCATATTTTGAGGAATTTCTTTTTAAAAGTAAACTTTTATACCGTGAATATTATTATTCAACCATTTATCATATTAGGCCACATATTCATTTTATCATGCTTAAAATTTAATCGGAAAGTACATAAGCCTCCTATACTATATAAAAGTATAAGTTACCTATTTTGGAAAACAACAAAACATCACGACTTATGCTTGTGGATGCATGCTATAGTTTCGGCATAACATTAATGTATTCCATGACGCTGTAAGTTTATATCACATGCTGATCTTTTCCTAAAAAAGGAATACTTTGTTTCTGTACAATGATAGCGCCTTTGAACATTTCAAGGTACCATCCCGGTAATCGACCAATCACAGTTGTGCTTCCATAATACTTCAGAATTACTTTCTTTCCTTATTGCCTATTCACGTTTTCCTTTAATCAGTTTTGACCGTTTTTTTTAATACTGAGAAGGATATTTTAGGTATTTCGTTAGATGATGATCATTTTTCACAGGGACTAATTCTGTTATGTCTCATTCAGCAGCTTCCTTGGGAGTGCGCAGTTTGTTTACATTCAAACGGAAAACAAGTGGTTTTGACGATAGACCTGTTTAGAGCTAGATATTTTGAGGAAATGAAAAACGCCGTACAGTGTGCTTTTTGTGTGTTAGCTAATAAGATAAGTTACAGATACCATTTGTTCCGAATATTTTGTCAAGAAAAATATAAACTAATTTTGAAGACATTTTCCCCCTACGCTGTTATAAAGTGAAGCCAGTTACTGATGTGATACCTGTAATGTGCATATGGCATCAGGGTTGGCAAAAAAATGGGAGCTACTTGTATTTCCCAGGACGGTGGGACATACTGGTAATTCCCGGGAATTACAGGTATTTCCTGGGAAATACTGGGTAATAAAGTACAACTACATACTAGTACTTCATGCTTAGTCTAAATCAAACCTATTGTGACGTAGACAATAGTACATTTTGTAAGCTATGGCATTTTATCATTGTCTTCGGTTTTAACTAGTTTTGACTAGCCAAAAATGCATTGGACATCTATTTATAAATGCTTTAAACATGGTTCATTTATACACCATTGTTATTTGTTTTAAAGACTTAAGTCAGTTGTAGATGCATCTAAACAGTTATAAACATGAACTTGATAGTTCTAGTTTCTGGTTATTTCATATATGTGAAAAATGGGGCAAGAAAAATGTGAAAAATAAAGTGTGACTGTGTCACTACCTCTGTATGCAACACTCCTAAGAAGAAGCCAGTTAGCCCCACTCATAGTATATATCTCCCCAAAATAGAAGCACATTTGTCAAGGGTCAATTATTTATTAAAACAACTTTTGTGATTATTTGATTGTTGTTTGTAACACCAACAGTAATTATAAGAAGGATTAAGTTTACTGATTATAAATCTGTAAATCAAAACTTGGGGTTAAAACAGCTGGACTGAAACTTGTACTCCACCTGCTATAGAAGTCCTTGGGAATAGATGATCTGGTGAATTTCAGATTCATAATACTGACAGTGAAATGGCAAAGCATGCTGAATTGTGGTTGTCTTATCTATTCTTAAAAATATGACAAGCAAATATATATTTGCCGACTAGCCCAGAATGCATACGGGGGAGCCGGAAGTTTATTTTAAGCTGCACAATACACAATTGTATCATGTACATATACTGTAATATAAAAAATCACTGCCTCACCCTTTTTTAAACAAATATTTGAACCTATCATCGACGACGTGACCGGCCAGAAAAAAACAGAAATAAAAAACTATTAAATAGAAAAATCTCTGGAAACGTGTGTCCCAAACCATGTCAAAGTCGCAAATGCGCGCCGTCTCAAGGGTAGTGCAGGGACTTTACAACAAAAATATGAAAATTTTTAAGCTTCTAAATTATAGTATAATAAAAAATAAAAAATAACAATTTTTTATTGATGTAAATTTGATGCGTCTTTGTAAGAAGACGGGCTAGAACTGATTTCTCGTGCTATTCGAACACCAATCATACACTCGTCACCACGTGACTCGTAACTATGAATTTCATTGGATAAAATTTTCTACTCGAATCAACAAGACATTTATTTTCCGCTAATCTCCGTACCGCGGAAAATATTAATTATGCTTACTTTTAATATCTTATTTCCTAAACACATATTTTACATTAGATAAATTAAACAATAAACATTTTAAATTTGTATTTTCTAGTATTTCCCAATTAAGTGAAAATTAGTAGTATTTACAGGTATTTAACACGGCATTTACCACTAGTATTTCCCAGCATCCCGGCCAACCCTGTATGGCATGGAATCCCGATCCCGATTCAGATAAACGTGTGCTATCCTGGTTCTCTTAGCTACCTATAATATTGTTCAGGAACCAGGCTAGCTCATGTGCAAGCTGAATTTTACCCGGTTTAAACTCGCTTATATATTTTCTGCGTGGACCTCAGAATCCACGCAATTATGAATAAAAAGCCACAACAAATTATGATTCCCATGATGCAGCCGTATGGTAATGATTAACCGCTGCACTGTAACAGGCATGGAACAAGTAAATAGCTTCAGTTATGTATATGGGCGAATCGATATCGATACGATATCGTCGATATCGACACCAAGGTAAGACAAAATTAATGCGACATAAAGTCTAAATGACAGTGTTTAACGATGATATCGTCACAGAGTATAGATTTGCAAATTACAAATGTACAATGTACCATTAACAATGTGTACCGATAATATAATGTGTATCGATAAAATAATGTGTACAAATAATACAATGTGTACCAATATATAAATATAATAGCGAAGCGGAGGTTGACAATGGTTTTCAAGGGATGTCGAGTTCAACTGTTATTTTATTATACCGATGTCTTAATTTTAGAGATTTTTTTACTGCTTTTATATAGAAATATCATGAATTTTTTGGCGAACCGTACGTGCATAATCAACGCGCATGTAACAATTCGTTGTGTTACCCGTTGCTAAGTGTGTTGCTAGCGCTGAGGGTAATAGAACGGATTATCAGCTGCGTCTAAACCAATCAGATTTCAGTATTTAACATGAAAGAATGATAATAACATAACGTGTACCGATAACATAATGTGTACCGATAACGTAATGTGTACCGATAATATAATGTGTACAATAACATAATGTGTACCAATAACCTAATGTGTACCGATAACATAATGCGTACCAATAACATAATGTGTACCGATAATATAATGTGTAACAATAACATAATGTGTACCAATAATATAATGTGTACCAATAACAGAATGTGTACCAATAACATAATGTGTAATAATAATATAATGTGTACCGATAACATAATGTGAACCAATAACAAAATGTGTAACAATAGCATAATGTGTACAATAACATAATGTGTGCCAATAACATAATGTGTACCGATAACATAATGTGTACCGATAACATAATGTGTGCCAATAACACAATGTGTACCAATAACACAATGTTTACCAATAACATAATGTGTGCCAATAATATAATGTGTAACAATAACATAATGTGTACCGATAACATAATGTGTAACAATAACATAATGTGTACCAATAACATAATGTGTGCCAATAACACAATGTGTACCAATAACACAATGTTTACCAATAACATAATGTGTACCAATAATATAATGTGTAACAATAACATAATGTGTACCAATAACACAATGTGTACCAATAATAAAATGTGTACCAATAACATAATGTGTACCAATAACATAATGTGTACCGATAACATAATGTGTACCAATAATATAATGTGTACCAATAACATAATGTGTACCAATAACATAATGTGTACCAATAACATAATGTGTACCGATAACATAATGTGTACCAATAATAAAATGTGTACCAATAATATAATGTGTAACAATAACATAATGTGTACCAATAATAAAATGTGTACCAATAATATAATGTGTACCAATAACATAATGTGTACCAATAACATAATGTGTAACAATAACATAATGTGTACCAATAATATAATGTGTACCAATAACATAATGTGTACCAATAACATAATGTGTACCGATAACATAATGTGTAACAATAACATAATGTGTACCAATAACATAAAGTGTACCAATAACACAATGTTTACCAATAACATAATGTGTACCAATAATAAAATGTGTACCAATAGCATAATGTGTACCAATAATATAATGTGTACCAATAACATAATGTGTACCGATAACATAATGTGTAACAATAACATAATGTGTACCAATAACATAAAGTGTACCAATAACACAATGTTTACCAATAACATAATGTGTACCAATAATAAAATGTGTACCAATAGCATAATGTGTACCAATAATATAATGTGTACCAATAACATAATGTGTACCGATAACATAATGTGTAACAATAACCTAATGTGTACCGATAACATAATGCGTACCAATAACATAATGTGTACCAATAATAAAATGTGTACCAATAACATAATGTGTACCAATAATATAATGTGTACCAATAACATAATGTGTACCAATAGCATAATGTGTACCGATAACAAAATGTGTACCAATAGCATAATGTGTACCGATAACATAATGTGTGCCAATAACATAATGTGTACTAATAATATAATGTGTACCAATAACATAATGTGTACCAATAACATAATGTGTAACAATAAAATAATGTGTACCGATAATATAATGTGTATAAAAAATATAATGTGTACCGATAACATAATGTGTACCAAAAATATAATGTGTACCGATAACATAATGTGTACCAATAACAGAATGTGTGCCAATAACATAATCTGTACCGATAACATAATGTGTACGAATAACAGAATGTGTACCGATAATATGATGTGTACCCAATCGAATTGTTATCGACACAATATCGTCGATATCGACGTGAATTATGGACAATGTATTGTAAAATGTCTCAACATGACATTTTTGATATATTCAATTGTTAATCTTTGCGATCTCACTGATACCATCCATATTGACTTCAACGATAATCCAATTAATATCACAAATAAAGGCTAAGTGATTACGGTAATTCACGATGGGGAAATGATATCTATGCGATATCTGTACACAAAGTCTAGATGGTATATAATCTACAGAAATCCATATAAGTTTTACAATCTTGAAAATAGCGAATTGATATCGATGTGATATCGTCAATATCATCGAAACTGATACTGCGTCGTGTTTTTTAAGACATAACTCAGAAAACTGCACCCCCCCCCCCCTCCCTGAAAACCGTACACAGGTCTTTTCTTGTCAGCACGTTTTTATTAAAATGTGAAATTAATCCTCTCAAAACTGACTTAAAACCAGAAGGACAGAGACAACCATCTGACGGAAAGTATGAAAACAAGGGGCACATCGACTAGACTGTGTCAATGGAAAAAATACATCTTATAGAATGAATTGATAAACCTTAAAATTTATAAAAATTGTATTTTGTTTATGATTTGAAATTTATTTTCAACCTTATTTTCATCTCATGGGCCTTGAAACATATATAATACATCATTATCTTACCATCATCAACATCTTCATCATCGTCCTGGCCATCATGGTGTGGTCGAAGTCAACGAAAAATCTACGAAGAAAAGGCGAAGAAAACCTTCAACCGGATTTTGGACACAGGATATTTGTCATATTGTGCTTACGTTTTAAACATAATATTTAACCTTGAACATATTTTCAGCATGCATTTATTTAAATCAAAGTAAGGATCAGTTCTTTCTGTTTTTCACATTTTTTTGTTGACACATGAGACTTAGTGGGTATTATGTAAGCAAAAACAGTTGAACATAAAGAAACCATTTAAATTGTACCGATAGGGTTAGGGTTGGGGGGGGGGGGTTAGGGTTAGGGTTAGGGTTAGGGTTAGGGTTGGGTTAGGGTTAGGGTTAGGGTTAGGGTTGGGTTGGGTTAGGGTTGGGTTAGGGTTAGGGTTAGGGTTAGGGTTAGGGTTATTGTGAGCTCTGTATCTTGCTTATAATTCTACGATTGGCGCTGAAATTTTGGTTGATCATTATAACCAATGTCTCGCTAAACATGAAATACTTGTACAAAAAAATCAAAGGATGATATGCTGTAACTACTCTCTGGGGCCCCCTCTTTTTACAATGAATAATATGAAATCAACATCATTTTCGAGAGTTTTTCAGACACGAGTAAATAAAAACGACTCCATAAAAACAGTGTCCAAAGTTCTGACACATTTCTGTGTCATGTGGCACAATATCTTTTGAACGCCCATTTAAATTCAGTGTTGCTCAGGTGAGCGATGTGGCCCCATGGGTCCCTTATTTCATTAAATACTACTATAATGTGCAATGTTCATATATTTTTGTAGCAGCAAATACCTGCAAACTGTACTTGTTTATATCTTGTATTAAATAGTACAGACACATTTTATCCATTTCACTCATTTTTTTCACTCTTTAGATGTGTTTTTCATTCTATTCTGTTTTACTGCAAAAGTCAACATAGTCATACGCGATATACATAAAATGTCCACCCAAAGCAGTGGTTTGAAACTTGCTCAAGCTCATGATTGATCTTGCTCATGACAAGTAATCCCCACTAATAATTAGCACATCTTGCAAAAATACTTGGTCAGTCGTTTTCCACACTTAACTAAGGAGTGATTTTGAGGTGTAAAGGTCAAGGGTTATGTTTATATAAACACAGAACTATGAAATCAATTACATTCAGTCTGGGAGATTCTTTTGCTAGATTAACAGTTGTTGACACATTAAACTATATGTAAAAAGAATCTCAACAAAAATGATGGCATTGGTACCTTGCAAAAATAGGAATAATTCGAATTACAGGCACGTCTAAATCAAACAAAATCACGAAATTTATATCATCTATTTCCCGGGCGACAATTGATGGCAACATCGATGATTTCTTGTTTCCTCTAGTTTTGAAACTGGAATGCAGAGATTATAGGTTTATAGTGATAAGTGTAGTAAGTTGTCTAAGATAGTTTAACCAGTTTCAGTATTTTGTACTATGATTTATATGCTCATACACTCTAATATTCTCCGATAGTCGATTATAACTTACACCTTGTTATTTATCATCAAAGCCAACATCCTCACATCGTCAGGGGTCCTGACGTTGTGGCAAAGCTATAGATACATTCTTTATTTATTTAACATATCTAATTAATGCCCTGTAAATTGACAACACACGCCAGAAACAGGTATACATATCCCACTTTTGCTTGTATAAACATTAACATAAACATGTATAAACATTAGAGTTCACACTTCGCCGCTACATTGAACGCAGATCGCTATATAACATTTCTACTGCCCTTGCCGCCCCCTGTTCCGGCGCCTTTGCGATAGAACAGTAACCACGTACGATACGATAGGACTAAAACAATTACAAAAAAATGCAATAATATGTTATCATCTTTATTCGTGGGGAACCAGATTTTGTGGCTTCCGTGGGTAGCCTTGCTTATGAATTTACATCCCCACGAACGTATAGACAAGCATTTGTTTAAACTGATTTGAAATTACCCTGATATTGCTACAACAAAATTACGCTTGCGAACATTGAACCCCTCGTTTTGGAATGATTCAACAATTTAAATGGTTTGAGTCATACTTTGATCACATGAGTTTATTACATTCAGCTTAAGATTTTTAACTTCGTATTTCCTATTCAGCATTCAAAATGAAAAAAAAGAATGGCCTCAGATCTGTGTACAAACATAGAATTGTGGACAAAGCTCTGTATCTTGCTTATAATTCGAAGCTTAACACTCACATATGGTTAGTAAGTAATAACAAATAAGGACCAACTGTAAAGGAATTCTCTTTTTCTAGGTGTAACTTCCAATAATTTTACAGTTTATCAGTTCTGTTTATTACTACAATGACTAAACTTTAATATAATGTCAAAATTGTGTACGCATTCTTTTTTTAAAATGACTGTAGTACAAAATGATAGGGGGCACCTGCTAGTTCTCTAAGCTGCATTAGACTGGGAGGTGGTGATATTATTCGCACCTGCTAAATCAACAGAAAAGGCCAGGTTAGGATTATTTGAATTATCAGAGTCAATAATGATTAAATTTTCATGATGTAAATATTTGTTTATTTATATGTCAATATTTAGTTTGTTTAATTTGCATTATTATCTAGGTTTTTATCTATTTTAGGAGGTTTTCTCAAATTATGGGTAGAATCCACCCTTATTGAAAAATGTTAACAAATTTGTTCATGATACCCTCAAGTACAAACACATTCATTCCAAATTTCCTTGTATTTTATTTGTTAAAGTCATAAAAAAAGCAATCAGTTCATCTCGAATCTCACTTTGAGCCCACTCTCATCACAGTATTTGCCGAGAGAGGGAGCCCGATACTCGGATGAGCACAGCATAAATATAAATGAAGACCCAGGTCTCACATTTCTCTCACAATAAGAGGTATGTATAAGGTTTATGAAAAATTCAAATTTGCCTAATTCTGAGGTGGGTTTTGTGAGGATAGGAATAAGAGTACCAATGCACCGGATGATGACATCAGAGAAGTGTTTATAGAAGTTTGAGCCGAGCAGAAAAAGGTATGGCTTAGGTGATTGCTGAAGTAATGATCATTTTAAAGTAAAAATTCAATGATGGAATGAAGAAGTACAAGAAATAAGAGGGGTTGAAATAGGAGGTGGGTGTCATTTTTGAGACTTGGATTCATTTGCTGCGGATCGCTGTAAATTGTAAAAAAAAAAAAAGCTCAATTTTGACATATAAACGCCGTGGGACCATATACATTTCAGGTAATTTTTTATTAGGGCTTGGGGTGAACTTTCAAATGTGATCAAGGATATGTATGTAAGTAAAATAGCAAACTAGCCAGGTGTGGTTAGGTTAACATTGAGCTCTATGGGAAATGAATTGGTACTCTTTTCCCTATATTAAACAAAGAACCTCGTTTTAGAAGTTTAGAATACCGAACCCGAAGCTATAAACTGATTAAAACACGTCTTTCCTTTATAAATATTTTCGTAATAACTCAGATTTGAAACAGAATTAGCCCATAATTTTTGCAATTTATATTTTCCTTTCCATGAGGATTATTTATGTTAAACTGCGTTGAATTTGACTCAGTAGTTCTTGAGTAGAAGATTTTTAAATATGCACCCCCCCTTTTTCTACGGTTTTGAGTTTTTTCGCTTTGAATAAAGATCGGTCTTTCATTTCTGCAATTTATATTCATCTTACCATGAAGATGCTTGAAATTGGCCACACAGTTTTAGAGAAGAAGTTCAAAATGTAAAAAGTTTAGAGACGGACGGACAGGCGGACGACGGACAACATGTGATTAGAATAGATCACTTGAGCTTTCAGCTTAGGTGAGTTAAAAAAACTTAACTTAGACTCAAGAAAATATAAAAAAAAAAATATTTTTTCTGGCTACAAATAAAACAAATCAAGAATAAAAAAAAATTTGGAAGGAACATTTATGTCTGCCAAATTAGTCTACTACATGTAGTACAAGAAATAATTCAAAGCAAAATAGGAAAACACTTTACATTGATTTAAAAAAAAAAAAGTGTTGTTCGGCAGTTATCACACGTCACCTACACATTACTTAATGTTTTGGAATTTGTTATATATGATATCAGTTTCAAAAGAAATCGGAAGAAGACTTGAAATTTGCTCCAAAAACTTAACACTGAATCCAAGGTTAACTTCCTGTTTTATGATCTCGGACAAAGTTGGTCTATAGATTGTGATCTTCTGATTTGTTTTTTCACAAGTGCTGTAAAGTAGTTGAACTCTGCAGGATTTTTTTTCATGCTCCTCTTCTCTTCCACATGTTGGACATTTTTTGTTTACTAATTTCTTGTCATAGCATCCTAAAGAATAGAATAAATGAGGATAAGTATATACTAGGTACATGCACCAGTTCATTATTATCACGTGTAAGGGTACTTGGGATTAAGGCCAGTTTTTACAATATACCCATCTCCCTGTAAAGAATAGTTCCATATAAAGATATGGGAAAAGGATAAAATATTTAATAATAGTCTTAAAGAAAACGAAATATCTGTGAGCCAATGCTCACTAGTAATACCCCCGCTCTGATGTGAATATGCAAAAAAGCAAAGTCGCCATTTAACAGGAAGTTGACGTCCGATTGATACAAAAATATATCCTACCATATGGCATGCCTAAACAAATGGTGTATTAAAATTTTAAGCATCTGCAACGAATTGTTGCTGGGAAATCTTTGACGAAAATTTGTATGAAAAGGACTTGAGCCACGAACACCCAAAAATGGCCCATTCTCAGATTTTAATGAAATTTTCTATAAATGTTGTTAAGGTAGTCTGCTTTCATAATTGAGAAAGAATAATGAGTTTTGGGTCACTAGGGGTCTGTACAGTGGGCTTAGATTTTAGGTGTCAGATGGGCCAACTTAGTGCAAAATTAAGCATTGACATAATGATTGACACAACACTGGTAATCATATATAAAACTGATAAATATTTTAATACTGTAACAAATTGGTAACCTAATCAACAATAACAATAACATTATGAGAAAAATATATAACACATTTGTGTGCATGTATAAAAGAGTTTCTATGGCAAGCAGATAGTACAAAATCTCCACCTTCTGGAAAAGCAAGATTAATTGATTGAGTAGTTTTTTTCGCCTTTACCAAAATCAAGTTCAATATGAAATATTTTCAAACAGAGTATTGTCTTTAAAATGATTTTACATCATTACATTACATGTACATCATTTATGTTTATATCTTAATCTGTAAAAAAAAAGAAAAAAGAATAGTTTCGATGACAACAAAAGGTTACAATTATTTTCAATGTTAATAGCAGCTAAAGTTGAAGATTGTGAATGGTATTCTTTTAATCTATATTCCAAAAGTATTATATCAACAAATGAAATATGATCAATAAATAAATGTAGTTCAAGGGATTAAAATACACACACAAATAAGTTTCCATGACAACATAAACTTATTCATACAAAATGCATTACACTCAAATAAGTTTCAAATATTCACAACAATTTTAACACCATTTATCAAACATGTTGTTACATGCATGCATGATCAGAGATCCTTCAGTTCTTTTTTTTAAGATACTGTATAGGTTTGTGCACATGCAAATGATTCAATTATGGATATTAGAAAAAAAATAAGCAATCTAAACTTGTGGACATACAAATAATTTCATTATGAATAATAGAAAAAATTAGCAATCAAAACTTTTGAAAAAATATAATTTGGGTGTGTAGTGCATTAATAACTACAGTTAAAAAATAATGAACAGTTATATAAATGAATTATCTTTAAAATTCTATTGATCTTCATGGAAACTGTTTTGAATATTATTTTTATTATTGCATGGATTTTAGGATCTGAGGCTAAGCAGTTGATATACTACAATTAATATTTAATCTAACAATGTTTACAGTTAAATGTCATTCTTCCGCCCCGCTAAGTTCTCCCCCAGAGGACTCACTTTCATCAACTGGAGTTGGAATGTTCTTTGCATCGTAAACAAAGTCTCCCCAGTTTTGAACTCCAAATCCACTTGAGATCCTGTGCCTCGCCTTTCCCAAAAACCATAAAATGGCTGCAATGTGGGAACACATCCCAACAACTCTTGCCCCGGCTCTGCATTTACAGTACCATGCTATAACACTTGCTTCATCATATCTTATCCATAACTGGTATGATCGAGATGATACATGTCGACTCTGTAACCGTACCCTGACAAGACCCGGCTCCTCTTTATGGACATGTATCTGGCAGTTGCCTTCCAAGTGTTCCTGTGCATAACTGGGTGAGAGTCGAAGCTGGTATATCCCACAAGTGAAATTTTGAAGCTGCTCTTCATCAAGATACGGAAAGCCTAATCAAAAATATATCAAAGTAATTAAGGTCAAATAAATACATGCAGAGAAAAATAAATGCTAGCTAGGCTAATCCACTGTACAAAAAATCAAAGATTAGCCTTTGATTTGGATTAAAAAATGTTATTATGAACACTCAATACAAAAAATTGTGATTATTTGATTATTTATACATCTTTATTTTTCATAAATGAAAAAAATATATCAAGTAATAAAATACTATTACCTGTTAATGTTTTCAAACATTAGGAGAAGACTATCTAACCTGTTTAAAAATTGTGTCTTATCCTTTTGATTTATTCAATAAATTAAATTCAAACCTTTAAAGCAGGACAAGCAAAATTCAGTGTTAACTAGGGTATATATAGTTATTCATACATACCTTTTAGATCATCTACTGGTTCCCACCACACAGAGCGCCGATCTAGGTGATGTTCTTCCACATGTTGTTGTAAGGCGTTGACTTGCTTGGATAGAAAAAGCATCTTACATCCAAGGGACTCATCCTCAGTAGCATTTCAGTTAGAAAGTGGTTTCATGTATCTGTAACCAACAAAAACAGAAGTGTTAAAATAGTAAACATATCAAATAGTATAGAATATTAATGTAAATAAATAACATTGTTCTCTTTTTACCTATTGCAAATAGCACAGACAATCCTTATGAAATCCCCTATGTATGGAATCTGACTTGTTGGCAATACATGCTGAAGGTATTTCCATTGCTTGATCCGGGAGTTCGCGGATTCCACAACCCACCTTATCTATAAATAAATAGAGGATTCAATTTTAATCAATGCTTACATTTAAAAATGTGATATATCATTTCATATGCAGATATTGGTACATATTCTCTCTCTCTCTCTCTCTCTCTCTCTCTCTCTCTCTCTCTCTCACACACTACTGAGTCTTTCTCTCTCACCTTTGTAACAAGACGACTTGTATTGGCACTCTCTGTTGTCATCTGTTTCTCTCCTTTGGACATAAAAGAAGGCATGTGGGCTTGGATCCCAAGGTCTTCCAAAAAATCCAGCGAGTCTTTAGGATACTTGCGTCATTGTTCCTTGCAAGGTAGGGGCCCATAACTGATCAGTAGTAGCCAGTCGTTGAAACAATTATCGATGGCTTTACCAAAGGACGTCCCTTGTGCACACTATATGATTGCCTTTAGAATTGAAAGTTTCCACTTTTGTTAATGTAGATGTAGGTACCGTCCATTACGAAAATTGCTTGATTGCCTGGGCTGGTTTCGAACAGTGTTTGAGCTAACTGTCTTGTATGGTGCTGTATAATCTCTGCACGTGAGATGTGCTGGAAACACAGGTTTTCATGGACAAATCTTCCGGAAAGGGCTGCGCGTACAGAACTAATGCATCTTCGAATACTGGACTTAGCTACATTGAAAAGGGTTGAAAGTACTCTGTTTGATTCACCTCCTCTTAATTTCATCAGGAAAATAGCTAAGCTAGTCCGTACAGATCTTGTTGGAGTAGGCCGAACTTTTCCCTCCACGAAGAGCAGAAGATCTTTGATAGAGTCCTTGGAAATTCCCCTGAGATCACAGTACTCGGCATCACTGAGAGTTTTTTCGCTGTTAAAATCAAGTCTTGTTTTCTCTTGCCTCTGAATTTCTGACCTTAAAAACTTGATCAGTTGGGCGATTGTTGATTTATTCACTGTTGTTGTATCAGCTGTGGGTTCAAGATCCCAATTATTTCCATGGAGATGGTTTGGACAACACCTGGCACCAGCTGGAATAATGATTTCCTTGGATATAAATATCTGGTGTCTGATATCCACAGGAACAACAATGAGTTTTGGTCCAGGCCTCTTGCAGATGCAACAGGAGGAGTGTCCTCTAGCTGAACTAGGGAATGGCAGCTGCACTGAAGGTTGGCTAACAGGTGTTACAGATGGCTGAGGAGTAAATGTAGAAGAATTACATGCCTGCATTTTTTCTTTGCTTTCTCAGATCCCTTAATATATGACTTGCACACATGACGACACTTGTTGCAGAGAAAATCCCCATCACTTGGTGTTCGTCCTGAAATTCTGTTAACAACAAGTCTGTGACTTTTGGATATGGCAAATCTGTCAGTCCTTTTTGTTATGCGAGGACAAAGGAAGCACTTGTAGGATTTTTTACCAGGCATCTGTAGCAAAATAATTGAAAAACTAATAAGATTATTCAAAGACTACATGTACATGTATATAATTATAGATTTTTGAATTTTCCTTCTTCCAACGTTATATTTAATGTATGCATACATATATAAATCCTTTTTTTAGTTAATATGGCTATAAGACTTCTTTTTTGTTATTACCGATAATAGCTAAGATAAATGTGACAAAAATCTGTTACATGTATGCACAGACAAACAAGGGCAACATAGCCTAATTATACTCCCTATCTCCTTAGATTCAGAGCAGGGGTCTAAATAACAATACACATGTATGTTGTATATATATACAATATCCGTACTAAATATTATTGAGCAGATGCATAGACTAATTAAATACCTTTAACTCTTATCAAATCAAACATCATGAATGTCGTAATCTGCTAAATCTTTCATTTTCAAAGAGGCCACGAAAATCCACCACATAGCATGATGCTTAAAGTATTTGCAGTTATGAAGATATTCTGAAAAAAAATTGTGCAAGAAGTAATGCAAATTAGATTTTACAGTACAGTTTGTTATTTAACGTTTTATTGTAACATAACTTTATGAATTCAGTTAGAGTCAGGTTTAATAAATTAATTTAGTATCTGTAAATAGATTATATGGAAAGTGTAATTGGCATTTGACTGACTCATTATGATCCATTTATCAGTCAATAGTTTCATAAAAAAAGAAGAAGGGAATACTAGGAATGCTGCACATTCTTATGTTACAGAAACTTCATTAATATGTTAACATTAAAATTATCAATTTAAAGACTATCAATTTCTAAGAATACCAGAAAAATAAATTACCTTATTATAGTTTATCTAAGACATGTTTTAGAATTTGGGATTAAGCATTATACATGTGTAATGTATATCAAGATTTGTACATGCACACAAATATTATACAAGCATATTTAAATTGAAAAATTAAATAAAAAAAATAATAATAATAATGAGTAGCAAACACATTTGATAGCAAGTTCAAAATTTATTAGAATAATCTTTATCACTTTGTATAACAATGTTTGATGACAAAAATAGCAATTTGATGAAATGATTTTAAAATGGAAATAAAAAGAGTATTGGATTTGTAGATTTGTGAATTTTCTTTTCAATAAAGAGGCAATATATGGTAAAAATTAATGAATTAGCACAAAGTTACAATTTCTCTATTAATAATTCATTTTTTCCATAAAGTAAATACAATTTCCTAATTAATGTAGGTGTAAAAAATGCACGATCCACCACTGCAACTTTGATAGAGTTGTCCCCCTTGCAGGTATTTAAAATTGTTGTGTAGCCGAGAAACTACAAAACATATAGTTCAAATATCTGGTGTCTTACCTGACAATATGCGGCAGACAACAGACAATAACCAATATACAAGGAAAAACAGGGTAACAGGTGTAGTGCGGTATACGGCAGAATCGGAACTGGAGCTCCAGTAGGTTGGACCAGGTAAGGCTGGGGTGGACCAGGGTCAGAGGTCATGCATAACAATACACATACAATAATACAATGCGTTTACACTACACTCCTCCCCGTTTTATAATAAAAAGATGAATGTATATATACTACAGTAGGTAATCTGTTTGAAAAGGTTGACAAAACAATTAAGATACTGAAAAATATGCTTAAATATCTCTAAACAGGTTTCGGAGGAATTATTTAAGAAAACTGCTGAATGAAAATACAACGAGATGAAGTAGAATGATAAATCCCACTTGAATTGGGCAGAACAATATCCAGCTCTAAATTTAGCAGGAACATTACAATGTGATGGCACTGTGGACGTCAGCGTCCTAAGGCCCATACTATCAAAGATATAAATTATAAGTACTGGAGTTGGCTCATCGCAATGTGCAGTCTCGTCAATTAAGTAAACGGGACGTATATTTCTAAATATCTTGAGGATGTGCTGAAGCTGAAGGTGATCCTCCCCTCCTTTCACAGTTAGGGTACAGACAATGCTGAGCAAGGTATTAGGGCCTCTATGTAATGGAGTGATCAGATTCCACCAACAAACACTTATACAGTATGTACAATTATATACAGGTACTATCAAATTATTAATTGTCCAAATGCAGCTTTATTCTGGTGAAGTGAAGGTAGGTATATACCAAGATAAACAAGAACTAATGTGGGCCTATGTGGAAAAAGGCTCTGATCCATAAGGTAAAATCTACAGCTGAGTTTAAGATGCAACATTCTTAGTCCGCCGTCTCATGATCCGCAGAACATTCTGCTCTGTCATGAACTTCGGAAAAGTCCTCTTGATCTAGCTGACCATTCTGTAACTTGGAAATGGTCTTCTGTTGCATTATGTCAGAATCCGGAATTGTCTGTACGTATGTCTATACAAGCCTTTGAGGATGTTAAAGCATTAGATGATGTTTCCTATATATACCGGTAGATTAACTAACTTAACAGTAACGGAGAGCTATCAAAATACCAATTATTCAAAGCACAAAATGGATTAAATCTAATTATGACAATCATCCTTTCTTGACTAATTATTTATTGTATAACAAATAACAAAACAAACTAGTTTGACATGAAAAGGAATGCTTCTTTCAACTACACACTGTATCAAAATATGAACAACCAAAAATATGAAAACATGGACGGGGAATATGTTAACTATAAAATGTTACATGACACATATTTGATCAAGTATACTGTTATTGGTAATAATAAACTATAAATTTGACGTGACCCTGGTTTTGGACCTCCACTTCTTCATCAAATGAAATAAAAGGAACACAAATAACATACCAATAATATGATAATTTAAGTATAATGAACTTCAGTAGTGCAAATGACGAACGTATAACATTCTACTGACTTGTTCAGAACATGATGTGTTTCTTACATATTGAAACAAATGCATATTGTATCGGTATTTTGTTTTTTGTTTATACTAACCTACGGAAACTACGAGCAAATACTACATAACTAATTATTACAAGTTTTCTAATGGGAAAACTGGCTTGGAAACAATGTCTACTAAAATAGTGATAGTCAGACAATATTTGAGTTACTTTTACAACTGCAAAGCATTTAATTGTTGTTCATACTGGTTTGTCAATAACATAAATTTATCAGCAGCTGCAAATGTCTTGATACATGTAACATTCTGCTTAATGAATCATAATAAGTTATTAACAAATTTACAGTTATTTCTCACTAGCAGTCATATTTCAGATGATTCTGCTCAAGATCAATTGCTTCCATTCCCTTTGTGATGGTCTGCATGTCTATGACCAAAGAGTCGACATGATTCTTCAGGGTGGACAGCCGTTGATAGACCTCAACAAGTCTCTTGACTGTCTGCAGCAAAGCGTCTTCTTCAGGTGTAACAAACACGTCTGGCTGCTCTCTTCCATCAGTCAGTGCCCCAGCAAGATCTGACATTTCATGTTCATTCCAAACATCTTGCCTATCATCTTCATCTTATGTTGTTATTTGTTGAGAGTTAACCTGCTGTGTAGGTTGAAATTGTGTTCTCAATGGTTGCATGTTAGCCTGTTGAATGTATTGTACAGTCTGCTGTTGTGTGCATTGAAGAAACTGGCTGGGTGTTTGTGAACCTTGTTGTGGCTGCAGTTGTTGGAAACCTGGTGGTGGTTGAATATGATTGTGTGTCAGTGCCTGTTTTTAGTGCTGTATTGCATAGCCTGATTTGGTGTACACGGCGGATACTGGTTGGAAGTATTTGAGTTCTGTGTTGATCGAACTGGTGGATACAATGTTTGTGACATAACCTTGAGATCAACACCTTGACCACTACATGAAATGTAACCCGCTTGTGGTGTAGTGGCTGTTACAAGGTTTATACCTTGACCACTGAATGGTATGACATCGCCATGTGGCACAGGTGCAAGGTTTGTAAGTGGTACAATGTTGACATTTGTATCTTGACCACTAATTGGTACGTAACCACCCTGTGGTATGGATGCATTGTTTGTAGGTGGTACATTATTGACGTTTGTACCCTGACCACTAATCGGTAAGTAACCGCCCTGTGGTATAGGAGTACTGTTGGTATATGCAGTTAGTACCATGTTGAGATTCGTACTATGACTACTCATCGGTATATAGATGCCCTGTGGTATTGGTACGCTGTTGGAAGATGGTACAATATTGTCATTTGTATCCAGACCATTAAACGGTACATAATCACCCTGTGGTATGGGTACATTGGTAGTAGATGGTACTCTGTTGACAATTGTACTATAACCAGTGAATGGTATGTAGCTGCTAAGTCGATTTTCTATGTATAAATTGACAAAAATGAAAAAAAAAATTAGCATGGGGGGAGCTCTATGATGAGTCAAGTTTTATATGTAAGTTTAGGAAAAAATGTCTACTGCAAAAAAAAGGGGGAAATCAATCAATCAATCATAATCACAATCACTTTAAAAGAGGAGATGCAGTGCAATGAATATTTATATATTAAAATCTTTATTATTAAACAACATTGTATCTGAGATTAAACTATTGTTCTACATATAAATAAATAAATTATAACAAATCTTATAAACTATGAATAATGAAAAATTACTGAAAAATAGGTATGTTTTATTTTTTGGCATTCAAATTTCACGTTGTTAATTTTATTTTATTAATTTATTATAATTCATTGTTTGATCACATGCTGTGCTCGCCCCAACGGTCGCACCGTAAAACATATTAACCTTGCTTAAAACTACTAACTAAAGCTTGAAAATATATTTATAAGGCTGGGGTGGACCAGGGTCAGAGGTCATGCATTACAATACACATACAATAATACAATGCGTTTACACTACAGAATAGTGCATTTAATTCTTTATGTACGACATTTATTTATAATAACTAGCTAAAACTATTTAATAACAATGACTATTGATAATATTAAATCACCTTTCAAGATAATAAAACTACCTGTCTGTTCTCAAAGTAGTTTTATTCTACGTGTTTCAACTGCATATTCCTGAAACACCCAATGACAGACTTTCAAGTCGAATTCTCCGATTGTAAACAAACTGTGTGCATATACGATGTACAAATTCTATCTATGAAAGTAAAAATCACTTTATTTTAATGAACACGTATTTTTTTATCATTTACTCGTTTTATATGCTTACTGTAAATTAGAAACGTCATACAGTTGCAGTACCCTTGACATTTTCTCATAAACTAGAGTATAGGCCCCTACTTGTTTGCATGGTTATTTAAGTTTTAGTTTGCGTTTTAAAACTGTAGAAAAAGAGATACAAGAGTGAAAAAGATGTGTAAACTAAAGTTTTGTATATACTTACACATGATATTATAACGAAATGATATCAGGATACCTCATATGCAGACATCAACACTCATCATGCTGATCAGTTCATCACAAGCTGACAGACGACAATTTCTCCTCTTCCCGCGATAAGTCAAACGGTATTATTTCGATGACAGCGCATTCCTCGCTGATAATTTTTTTCGTTGGAAAAAATTTCTTTTGACTTTTTCTTTTAATTACACTTAAAATATTTATCAGCGAGGAATGCGCTGTATAAGAAAAAATGCCTCTAATGTTGAAAAAAAGCCGAAATTTCCGGGAAAACTACAAACATGTATAGGTTTGACTTTTGTTATATACGTCTAATGTCCGGTTTGACCAAAAGTTAATACACATGCGATTAGGGTAAGTGTCAGAGTTGACAATGGGTGGTAGATTTTTGTAATAAAATGTACTTCATTTTTCACCCAGTGAATAGGCCATATTTGGTAGAAAGTGGTTTTAGGCTTAAAATAAAAACAAGCTCGTCATTTACCAGGAAGTTGACGTCCAATTGGTACAAAAATAGATCCCACCATATGGCTAGCCTAGTACCCGAGGCCTTCCGAGTGCAAGCACTTGCACTCGGAAGGCCTCGGGTACTAGGCTAACCATATGGCATGCCTAAACAAAGAGTGTGTTAAAATTTCAAGCATTTGTGATGAATAGTTGCTGAGAAAAATGTGACAGAAATGTTTGTTTGGGACGGACAGACAGACGGACGGATGGACAGACGCACAAGGGTAGAACAGTATATCCCCTTCTCTTTCGGAGCGGGGGTATAATGAAGTTAAATCTAGAAGGGTTAACTTGGACAGGAATTGTTTGCAGTTGTTAGTAAAAAATTTTGTTAGGATGCAAGTATATTTTAAAAAAAACCTTTGAACACGGTCTTTCATATGCTTTGTTGAATTAATTCTATCTATCTATCTATCTATCTATCTATCTATCTATCTATCTATCTATCTATCTATCTATCGATCGATCTATCTATCTATCTATCTATCTATCTATCTATCTATCTATCTATCTACATTATTTCTTTACACTTGGGTATCGAATGGATTCGGGAAAGGGGGAAAAATTAACCATACTAGATTTTAAGATGTAGGTTATTTCATTTGCCATCTTTGCAGAATATTTAATCACACAGTGTTAGTCGGCAAAGATAAACGTGAAGCAAAAAGAAAAATAATCGATATGCAAAACAAGCACATAAAACGATAATCAATTTCTTTATCAGATCGATTTCTGATTAATTCACATCTCTCTCTCTCTCTCTCTCTCTCTCTCTCTCTCTCTCTCTCTCTCTCTCTCTCTCTCTCTCTCTCTCTCTCTCACTGATTATGTTTAAAATTCATAATTTATACTGCCGTAGGTGTTCTTATGTAAAATTGAAACCCGACATTTTACAATATATTATTAAGACCGCGGAACATTAACTGGGAAGATTTGAAATACACACGTTAATTTCACCTGTTACAGTCAAAACATTAGAAATGGGCGGGAACAAATTGTTTAGAAGAACCCCCGATGGATAAAACATGTCTAATTAGGTCGACACTCAGTGAGAAATATCAAACAATCTGAAGATCAGTCATCAACGAGAAATCACAAGAATCAGTTGTTATCGACAGAGATGGAATCGTAACTGTAAACCAGGTTGTAAAAATGATAAACCTTTCATCGGGATACGTTTATCTTAACAATAAACCGCTTTCTTTTTCTGTTATAGGTATTAATTTACTGTACATATTGAGTGCGTTTTACATTTAAAAATGATGTTACTCAGTTCAAAATTTAAACGTAACGTCAGGCGGATTAGTACGTTTTTGACGCTAGTGCATCGTGACTTGTCTTGTGACCTGCAAACAAGGTTATACAAATTTAACAAAAAATGTTTTATAAAATTTCATACCCCGTTACAACCAGAATTAAATTATTCAAAATGCTTACAACTGCTCCAGCATCAAGATAATCAAGACCAAATTATGTTACTGAACCTACCTCTATATTACACATCAAGAGTTATATTTACTCATTAGGTATGAACAGAATTCACCTTATTATGTAACCAGCTTCAAGGTCCCAACGCAATTTGAGTTGTTCTAAAATCGTAAACTTCCCCTGCCATCTGAATAAATAAGATCACTTTCAGCAACAGAAGCTAGCTGTGTAATTCATTAACCACGTAAAGTTAAATTATCCATGCACTTTGAATAAGTAAGGAATATTATTTATCTAAACATGTGACCTGCTCCAAAACATTAACCTCCTCCATCATCCGAATCCAAGGGCTCAAATTCATCATCCAACCACTATGAGTGCATCAATATCACAAGATATGCATCGTCCATTCAAGTTTGGTAAAGATAAAACCGATAATAACTTAGATAAGGTCATTTAAAGAGCACCTGCTCCAAAAAAACTTTAACCTGCTTATAAAACCCTTAAACTCCTTCATCATCCGTTACCTACTAGTATTGCTCCGATTCAGCATTCAAGCCTGCCAGTTGTATATGTATCATACGATGCCCCATCCATGCAAGTTTAGTGAAGTTAGGACCAGTAATAACTTAAATGTGGTCATCAAAGGGCACCTGCTACAAAAACTTTTACCTACTCACAAAACCATAACTTTCTCTAGCATCTGCAATTTTTGGCTCATAGATTCAGCACTCAGGTTAGTCCGAAATATCTGACGTTTTCCTAAAATGCCGCTACCAGTTGGAGGCTGTGAATTTCCAGCTTTCGTAGTGGCGCCGGTTCTGACGTTTTCCTGGCATGTAAAATATCAAAATCGTTAAAATAAAGCCAGGAAAACGTCAGATATGTCGGGCTACATTCAGGTCTGTTAAGTCCACAAGTATGCCCAGATGCACCATCCATCCAAGTTTGGTGAAGATACGGCAAGTAATAACTTAGATACAAACCCGGCTCCAAAAACTTACCCAGGTCCGTATGCCGATGCCAAAAGTATAGCATAAACGATACACACTAAACATTTAGGTGTAGCTTTCTCCCACAGACCACGTGCATTAGATGTCACTTTCTCCCACAGACTACGTGACTTAGATGTCATTCCCACAAACCACGTGACATGTTACTCTCTCCCACAGACCAAATGACTTATATATCACTTTCTCCCACAGACCACGTGACCTATAAATCACTTTCTCTTCATCATTAATTCCAAACTTCTCTCTTCTCCCACAGACAACAAGACTTGTATGTCACTTTCTCCCACAGACCATGTGACTAAGAAGTCACTTTTCTAGGACCAAATGATTTAGATGTCACTTTTCCACACACCGCAAAACTTAGTAGATGTCATTTACTCTACACCATTTAAAGGTTGTAAGCGTTTTTCTATCTGATATCAAAGGACAATCATATCCTATCTCATTTTGTAAATAACACAACACTTGGTAAATTAAATATTTTACTTTTAATTCAGCATCCAAACATATAATCCAATATATGACAAAACGTGTACATTAATCCACTTATCATAAAACAATGATCCTAAATACAAGTAATATGATTGACAATAAATTAACCAAAGGGGGTTTTAATGATGCCATTATATCTAGTCAGATATATTTGACAGGCATGGATAAACACAGTTGTATTGACATTATAATAGATGTAATGGGATTTCATCAATGATTATAACATATTAAATATTACAACTGGCAAGGGCTTTGAGGACTGATGCAGATTTTACCATTGCATTTAAGATCTTTGATATTGGGTCAATTTTATTTTACAGAACCACTTAAACTTAAAAAAAAACCAGTAGATTTTTTAAAGAAATTGATGTGTTCATGTTGCAAGTTTCTAATAATACTAGAGGGGAATAGTTTGAGTGTTGGGCCAAAATGTGGGAATCAAATAATGGCAGTGGGGTCAATGTTACATTGATGACAAGATAAAACAGGCTCTAGATTATAACTTATACAGATAAAATTAGAAAACTATTGATGAAAGGGCAGAACTGTTGTACTATTGATATATACAATGAATTCCTCTGCATGGTAGGTAGGCAGACGATACTGAGGGCGGGGGGATAGATTTACATGGTAGAGACAAGCAGTTATTTATGTTTAATCACAGACAGTAAGGACTAGTTTTAAACACCAATGATCCCCTAGAACATGAAACAAATATCATACACCATAAAAACATAATAATTCTATGTCTACATTTCTCCAAATAAGACTCTGATATTAATATCATAAAATATTGATAAAGTCTTGGCATAATGAATAGTAACTGGACTGTTATAACAATAGGTACAAAACAGCACATTATGTGCCTCCTAAAATCATTGGATGAGTTCAGAATTTGCTTCAGCTCAAATAAATCATCAAACACCATGATATTGAACTCAATAATAAAAACAATTAGAAAAAATCAAATCACAATCTTCTAGATCTTTTTCATCTCAATTATCACTAAAAATTTTAGGAAAATCTATCCAGACATCTCTGAGATATTCACGATACAAAAAGGGGGAAAAAATAATAATAATAAGAAAGTAAGAAAGAAAGAAAAAACCTAACAATCACTATAAGGTCTTCCGTTGGAAACGGAAGACCTTAATAACATATAAAACATCTGGTCCCAATTTTACAAATCTTTACGTTCCTTTCTTTGGTTCCTGAAATGGCAGGACTTATGATTATTGCAGGTAAAAAGAATGTTATTGTCCTACATCAGAGAGTATGGAGCCAATGAAGGTCAAGGTCGAACAAGGTCACGAGGACAGCAATGTCTGGACAATGTCTCTGGATCTCCCTCCTATCTCCGTGGAAATAACCTTGACCTTGGAGTACCTGGACAATAACACAATTTGCGGTTTATAAATAGGCAAAACACATCTCATAAATTGTAAATATCATTTAAAAAATTGATAAACATATTAAAAGCTGGAAAATTGTAATCTAATAGACTACTTAAACGTAATTGAATTTGAATTATTTTTTAATAACCTTAATGTTTGAAACAAACAACACAGCAAAAAAGATTCAAAGAGCCTGTTGACATCAGCATTACTGACACATCCACAAAGAAAAAGAACATAAACTGTAAATAACTGGAATTTTTCTATGTGCAAGAGCCATAACTCTGTCGAAAATTGCTCGATCATACCCAATATCGAACTTGACCTAGATGTTATCATGATAAACCTGTATACCAAATTTCCTTACAATATGTTAAATATGCTCATCATCTGCAAAGAAAATAAGCAGAAACTGCAAATAACTGGAATTTTTCTACATCCAAGGGCCATAACTCTGTCGAAAATTGCTTGATCCTACCAAACATCGAACTTGATTTAGATATTTTCATGATAAACATGTATACCAAATTTTACTTCAATATGTTCATCCTCTGCAAAGAAAATGAGCGGAAACTGCAAATAACTGGAATTTTTCTACGCCCAAGGGCCATAACTCTGTCGAAAATTGCTTGATCCTACCAAACATCGAACTTGATTTAGATATTATCATGATAAACTTGTATACCAAATTTCACTTCAATATGTTCATCCTCTGCAAAGAAAATGAGCGGAAACTGCAAATAACTGCAATTGTTCCACGTCCAAGGGCAATAACTGTGTCGAAAAATTGCTCAATCGTACCCAATATCAAACTTGATCTCGATATTATCATGATAAACCTGTATACATTATAATAAATGTGCCAAAATCTTGTCTTTTTTTGTTGACTGACTTCGTTAAAAATTAAACGGAAAATGTGTCTTATGAAAACAATGAATATTTTAGTTTTGTTTGAAACTGTTAATTACTTTTAAAAGAAAAAGCAGTGCAATAATAGAAATCAATTTCATTATGTCATCACAGACTGTTTTGATTACTTTTTCACAGCCAACAAATTTTAAAGCCGACATGAAATTTAGAGAACATTCTTGGATTTAAACTTGACCCCTTGCAATACAATGGTGTCACTTTTGAGACTTAAACCTTCATTTTCACTCACCCGAATCCATCCCGCTGAGTCTCTGCTGCAGATTCTCGAGTCGAGATATGTAGTCGTCATGGGGCGAGGGCTCGCTGATCCTTACTCGACGTGCTGGAGATGAGTGACCAACTTTTGCGGGGTGGGAGAGGAAGAGGAGAGAATTTTTCTGCAAGAAACGAAACAAAAACCCTTTATTTTGTGACAGGACTTTATATGAAATAAGTTCTACAATTAAACATCTATGAAAGTTTTGAAAACTTCTAACTTTCCAAAAAATTTTAAAAACACATTTTGTGGTCAAATATTGTAAAATTTTAAAATTCTAAAACAGTAAATGTAGTTCGTTTTTTCAGTCTTACATCTCTGGTTTATATACCTCACCTTCTAGCACCTGAGTTTTCAGAAGTGGGGTGTGGTTTGCTGCTGTAATCCCGTGTGGGGATGTGGTATGGACAGAGAAATTGCCGTTGACATGGTAACTATCAGAAATCCCTCCCACTGACTTATAAGGAGAGCTCCCATTGGTTACTCCATTGCATTTGACATGGTAACCCCTAGAGGCTCCCCCTAGTGAGTGATATGGAGAAGCTCCATTAAGGAGGTGTCTATGAGTAAAGCCGGAAGACATATAGGACGGACTGTATGGAGACTGATGAACACTTGAATGGAGGGGCGATGAAGCGTGACTGTTGAAGGGTCAAAAACCGTTCGAGCGTGACTGGGTGTTGATGCAGAGTGGTGAGAAACTGTTAGAGTTGGGTGCGTAACCTGTAAATAAAAAAACGTGTCTTATTACAACCAGACGTGGTTTTACCGTCAACTTGATCACTCTGTGGAATGAATTTGTGTCATGAAAGAAAGACATTTATCATGTAATTTGTTTTCCTATGTAAAAATTAAGTAAAACACTAAATTTTTAATATATTCTTCTCAAGGTGGTTCTATAAATTTTACACTGGAGTAAAAATCAATTATTTCACACTGAAAATGACCATCAATTGATAATTAAGCAATCTATGGTATGAGTATGTCACTGAAACTTCAATAAAAACAAGGGGCCCATTGGCCACATCACTCACCTGAGCAACAATAAACATATTGAAATCATCCTGTATAAAAGAAAAAAATCCCCTGCATATTCTTCTGTTTTTCAATCAATTTTTACAGTCATATCACATATTGAGCATTTCAATTCTATGAGGCCCAAGAATATTCCTATCTGAATCCCCCAGGGCCCCAAACTACCCCCGGGGGATCATGATTTTATCAAACTTTAATTTAACCTAACAGAGGATGCTTTTCAAGCAAGTTAAGCTTTTCTGCCCGATCGGTTCCTGAGAAGAATATCTTTAAAGTTTTTTTTTTCTATATATTCCTATGTAAAAATTTGACCTCATTGTAGCCCCATCCTACACCCATGGATCATGGTTTGAACAAACTTGAATTTGCCCTACCTGAGGATGCTCCATATTGGTAGCAGCTTCTCTGGCCAATTGGTTTCTGAGAAAATGATTTTTAAAGATTTCCTCTATATATTCTTATGAAATAATTGTGGTGTCACCCTACCCCTGGGGAACATGATTTGAACAAACTTAAATCTACCCTACCTGAAAATGTTTCCATACAAGTTACAGCTCTTCTGGCTGATAAGTTACAGAGAAGATTTTTAAATCTATTCTACATATTCCTATGTAAAAATCTGACCCCTCATTGTGCCCCACCCTACCCTCAGGGATCATGATTTGTGCAAACTTGAATCTACACTACCTAAGGATACTTCCAAACAAATAACAGCTTTTCTAGCCAAATGATTTTTGATGAGAAGATTTTTAAAGCTGCTTGGTCCGATTTTATATCAAATTTTATGCACGCATTTAAACGATGGCTATGCTTAGTATATGTATAATAATAGACATTGCAGAAGTTTTACCCGTCAATTATGCCAAATTTCAATGAAGAAAAATACGTACAAAATTTGCTAACAAAACAAGCGACATTAAAAGGTACCGCGTTATTTCGCCTCATGTTAAATTTCACCCCTGACGACGAGACGGGTATGGTTGTATTACGAATTTGACATCGCTTTAAATAAAGGTCAAAATGATCACACAAATTACAATTAAACATGTACAATTACACGTACGTTTTGTTCGCTAATATTTCCAAAGTCTGCTTTCTTTACAATCGATGCATAGCATGCTGGTTGAATAACCCCAATCACTCGGGGGACGAAACCAAGCGGTTTCCTTTTCTAAACATTCCCGTGATGCATTTTGGTTTGTTTTTTCGTTTGCCCAAAGAGAAATTATTTTTATTTACTTTGAATATTTCTAACTTTGAAAGGAGACTGATTCTGCTGGTGTAAATAGGAGAAAGTCCATAACTTTCTAAGATAAATGATTTGTATAAAAAAAATTTGATACTGTAATTACAAAAAAATCGGACCACGCAGCTTTAAAAAAATACCAACAAATTTTCATTGAATTTTAATTATATCCCCTTGAAAGCAGGCATGACCCTAAATTTTAACAAATTAAAATTCTCTTTACTTAAGGATGCTTTGTGCCAATTTTGGTTGAAATCGGCCAAGAGGTTCTGGTAAAGGAGTAAAAAATTTAATTAGTTTACAGACGGACAGACGGGCAAAACTGGATCAGAAATTCTCACTTGAGCTTCACCTCAGGTGAGCTAAAAAACGTAGAATTATGTCACTAGTTCACCTTGTTGGAGGTCGACTGTACCCCCCATCACGGGGAATCCCACTCTGGTGGCTCTCTTCCTGACCAAGTACCGCATCCTGCAAGAACAGTAAAGGGAGAGAAATCTACTGCAGCTTTAAGATAGCATTATATATTATTGTGCTTCCCTCACCTTTCAAAATATAAACTTACATCCTGTATATTTATAATAGTACATTTCTCCCGGAAAATAAAAACCAAATAAATATCTAGGCTGAACCACTACCACACTACCAATGAGGGGACACTCTTAAACATAGTGACCAGTCTGACCTACTGACTTAGTTATGGCCACCACCACCCTGGCAGCACTCCTACAGGTGGTGACCAGTCGGCGGGGCCTGGTCCCTCGCTGCAGGTCCTCAGGGAAAGGGTAGACCCCCATCCTGGAAATCAGGGCCAAGGTGGTCTGCTCACAGTCCTGGAATCCCCCCAGTAACAAGAGCAGGTACTTCTTCTGGTAGCCCAGGGCCTTCCTGTAATTGTCCGCCCGCAGGTACTTCCTGTACAGACGCTGGATCTAAATACAGATTTACCGACATCAGAATTTAATCACAGTAAACAGGTATCAATATAACAAATGTTGTTCAAACTTCATATATCAATATAATGGTTATATGGATGCAGTTTTGATTTTAATCAACTCTCCTATGCAGTTACTCTGGCAAACCGAAAGTGAAACAGTGTTTGGACCTAAGCACAAATCATCACCGCTGACAAGATTTAGTTCTTGAAAATAATCAATAAATTTGATGTAATGTATCTTGAAGCATTGGTTTTTAAGAAACTTATTTATGAATACCTTGAAAATAGTCAGATGTTAAATAGTACTAACAATTTAGATATTTTTTGCAGTCGCATGTATTCATATGCCAGAGTTCAATAAAGTCTTGTTCAACCATTGGCTGTCTCCGTAAATCTTCGACAAGCCGATAGTCATTCTATATTTAGAGGTTGCGTTATCAAGCTATTACGTGACCTGGTGTACACATTCTCTTGCTTGTTGGGGATTAACCCTAACCCTTACCCTGACAGCCGAGCATCTGGTTGAACACTAGAGTTCATTATTGCTTGGATTCATACAATTTTTTGAATATTTCGATTACTTTTACATAGTTTGATGAAATCAAATCTTTAATCATTACGCAACACAATTCATACGGGGTTTTTCTCAAAATTCTTGTCGGAAAAGTCAGAGAATTCATATTATAAAAATGTGCTTAATTCAAAGAATTCAAATGTGCTTATTTCAAAGACAGATTATTAACTACTTGCCAAGCAAAGTAACATGTTGTTGATTTTAAAATGAATAATAATCGATAAAATCAACTCCTGTCAGTACTTCAGTACTTTGATTACTACCAGTGTTTGTATTATAATTTCCTGTCTCTTCTCTCTCTCATATCCCTATCTCTCTCTCTCTCTCTCTCTCTCTCTCTCTCTCTCTCTCTCTCTGATTCCTTACCCTTTCCCTGTCCCACTCCGTCCCTACTCCAGCGATGCCTGACCTTTGGTCTCGTTCCACTCTGAGGTCGGCCCGACATTGGTCAAGCTCCTGTTCCATTTGATTAAGGGCCAGCTGTAGCGACAGCCTCTCTTTGGCCCATGAGGCGCAAGCTTCCAGATGTCGGTTCTCCTGATCTGCGTGGTTTTCACTCATATCATGGCCATTCTACAGTGAAAAAAAAAACATTGATTCATTATATACTTCCTAAACCAAGAAGCCCAAAATGACCTAGATGTGGGTACACATATCTTGAGGTTGTTTTTTTTTTTTACTTTCACTGCCAGTGTTTGTATTATAATCCCCTGTCTCTTTTCTCCCCCCCCCCCCTCTCTCTCTGATTCCTTGAGGTTGTAAGATGCCTCAGCTAACATGGTTACATCACTCCTATATCGTCATTTTTCTGCGGACTTACAATCCTAATTTTGAAGCACCAAAATCTGTTCCCTGATGTCTGACTTTCAGAATTCCTCCTTATCCATAGTCTTACATTTATACGTACCTTACATTCAGAATCCCTCTTATTTACCCATAGTCTTATATTCATCTCTAGATTCACACACCTGGGCTGCATTCAAGATCGTAGTGGCTAACCTAGCCGCTAGGTCGTAGATATCAAGTTCTATTGACGATAAGCTAGGCTAGCCGCTAGGTCTCTGATTTGAAATTGAAATATTCAACAAATCACTTATTACACCAAAACGTTTTTTTTAATTTCGGGCGGAAATATGCATGTTAAAATTTCTTATAACTTTATCAGTTGAAGTAAATATCACAAATAAGATAAATATCATGTTTGTTGCAAGTGGTAACTAAGACAGCCATCTTGAATTTGATGCTTAGCATTAAAAATCTACGTAGCGGTTACGTAGCCCTACCCAGATGTTAGGAACATTCTCTAAAGACTAATGTTTTATTACAGACACCCACTCCACAGACAAACATACCTGCTGTTTGGAACCCCTCTGCCTGTATCTATAGACTACCATACCTGCTTTTCGGCACCTCTCTGCCTGTATCTATAGACTTACATACCTACTGTTCGGCACCTCTCTGCCTGTATCTACAGACTAACATACCTGCTGTTTGGAACCCCTTTGGCTGTATCTACAGACTAACATGCCTGCTGTTTGGAACCCTTTTGGCTGTATCTACAGATGGACATACCTGCTATTAGGCACCTCTCTGCCTGTATCTTCAGATTTCCTCTAGACATCCCAGTGTGTTGCGTAGCTCCATCTTCTCCGTCAGTCTGGACACAAAGTTGGTCAGCTCCGAGTTGTAACACTTACTGGTTCATGGCCTGAGCGCTGGGTCGACTCGTCAGACTGTCCACAGTGTCCGACTCGAAGGCGAGTGGTGTCTGAGTTTGTCTGAGTTCACTCAGTAGGTCCTTGAGAGATTTCTCCAGACTCTGGAATTTCAACTGAACCTTCAACTCTACAGAACCAAAATATTAGTTTAATCAATAAAAGAAGTTGCTGCCAGATTTAAACTTCTATAAACTTTTACAATCTCCTTGGGAAGAGTAGTTCTGTGTAAAGATAAAAGAAAATATTCCAATTTTAGAGCTGATACATTTAGACTTTTGTCTCTACTGAATAAGAATTTATGGCCATAAATATCACCGTGTATAAAATTTGAGAGTAGATCTGACGAGTAACTGAACGTCCTTCTGACCTACATTCAGAATGTCAGTTTCCATATTTACCCCCCCCCCCCCACCTCCCCCAATATCATAAGGGACCTCTTGACCTACATTCCTAGTTTCCTACCTGTATTCATTAGTTGTCATATGTTCCTTATGTTAACCCCCATTAGCTGCCTTACACCTAGATAACTGATCCTGTTATGTAGTATTAGATACTGCAGACTCCGACTTATACTATCATGCTGAGTCTTGTAAACATTCTCCCAATTATCCCCCCCACCACACACACAAACTCTAGTGGCCTTACCCTGAGGATAGCTGGTCCTGATACTGTAGTATTAGATACTGCAGACTATGACTTAAACTCTCGGGCTGTGTCTTCAAACATTCTTCCATATTTCCTACCCCCCCCCCTCCACAAACTCAAACTTTAGTAGCATTACTCCGATGATAGATGATCCTGATACTGTAGTATAAGATACTGCAGACTCTGACTTATACTCTCAAGCTGAGTCTTGAAAGACATTCTCCCAAGTACCCCCCCCCCTCCACACACACACACAAACCTTGTTAGCATTACCCTGAGGATGGCTGATCCTGATACTGTAGTGTTAGATACTGCAGACTCTAACTTATACATGTACTCTCGAGCTGAGTCTTGTAAACGTTCCAGTGATCCGGATCCTCTTCATTGCCCTTTGAGTCTACTCCCTGGTGAGTTGAGCGTAGTTTCTCCTGCTGTAGTTCCCGAGTGGCTTCCATCTCACGTTCTTGAGTCTCTGAGACTTGATCCTCTAGGTCTAGAACTCGCTGAGTAAGTCACCGAATTTCTAACTCATTTTCATGCTTAAAAAAATACAAGCAGATGCTGAAACAATTATCAAACATTCTCAATTCTCCAAAAAAAAAAAAAAAAACAATTACGTACGGCAGGCAAACTAGCAATATGACCCCTACGTGTAGAATTCTGTATATAACTAGAGTCAAATAGTTCATCTAAACATTTTCTCTGCACACACATTATTTGAATCCAAACATTGAGAATACTTCATTACCACCTTCATTTTCTGGTCGTCCCTCTCCCTCTCCAGCTGTCTCTGTGACCGATGCTCCGTCACTTTCTCCGTGTCACGACTTCTCTCCTTCTCGTTCATGGTGTCCTTCAAGGATTTGACCTCTGACCTCAGGAGTTCACGTTCAGACTTGAGCCGCGAGACTTGTTCATGTTCGTGTTCATAGTGCCGAGTGATGTCTAGTTTCTGAAGCTGAACAAACACAAACAATTAGTTAAATGTTTAGCGCAACTCTCTTTAATATACCACAGACTTCATTTGTTTCCTGCATGCTTTTAGCCGGTCATGACGAGCCAATAGCATGCTGAGAAAAGTTGTAATCGTATAATTCAACAGAGCTACAACAGAAAATTTATGAAAATGACCTAATGAATAATAAAATCAATGGTATCAACTTGATATTTTAAAATTTATATCACAGAATGCATGTGGTTTAGTATGTGTAATGAGAAAGATGTGCAACATATCTAAACTAGAGAGTAGAAAGGAAGATGGAGAGATGAGAATTGCTTGTTGTGAGACACAATAACTCCACACTCATTCACCTGTATCTGGTCTACCTCATTCTTCATCTGGCGGCAAGCCAACCTTTCCTGCTCGAGCTTTTCTCCGAGTACACACGTTTGACACTCGAGAACAGTCACCTGAGATTGAACTCTTTGCTTTTCTCACTCCACTGAGTTTTTAAGAGCTTTAACTTTGGCATGTTTTAACTCAATTTGCATGTCCTCAAAGATTGAGTTTTCTCCATCTCTACTCTTGAGGAGTGAGTGGCACTCACTGTCCAGATTTTCTCTGAGTTGGTCATTGACAAACCTCTCTCTCTCTCTATAGCTCTGTATAAAAAAGATGCATCAATCTTAATGTACAACCGAACCATATTCTATAACCTTCATACTAGCTCTGTACACTAGTTTATATACAGTAAAACACGGTTATAGCGATCACGCTTATAATGAATTGATGCTTACAGCGAAGTGACTTCTATTCCCAGTGACTTTATTACATGTTGTTAAATTGACGGATATAACGAACTATGATAATTAAAATTGATCATCTGGAGTTTACTGTTTGTTGACCCTCACTATCTCATTCTACTGTCCCACTGAGACAGAACACCCCACTATCAATTACAACTCACCCATGAAGGTCGTTTGATTTGGCTCCCTCAAGTTTCACTGCTGAGCTGCTCGATTCGAGCCATGTAACCAGACTTAGTGAATCTGAGATTCTTCCTCTCGAGGTCGAGTTCCTGTTGTAGTTTGCCCAGGGCCACCTTGTTGAGTTCCTGAGCATTCTCGGCTTGGAGTCTACAATCAATTCAGTTCTTGTAGGTTGGCCAGAACCAATTTCTCGAGTTGGCTCAGTGTTCAGATCACTAGTAAGTCTTAGATAGTATAAATCTTAACAATAATAGTAATTAATCGTTATCAAATTTATATCCGCACTCCGTTTTCTATTACATCTAATTCTACATACAGCAACATACAGCCATGTTTGGATGATCACAACGTGTGAAATAAACAGGAGTCAGTATTACAGTCCATGTGAATTATACACAGCTCAATTTCAGCTGCAGATGTTGAACAAAGTGACAAACAACATGTGTGGTTTTGAGAGCAGACTAGATTTGTACAGAAACATTTACAACCTGTCAATATCCCAGCTATCTCCATTCTACGGCTGATGAGCTGAACATGGCCACCCCATCAGGACGGGGTCTGTGTTCATCTACAACAAGAGATTAATTAGCTGTTAATTGATAAATCAACATCATACAGTATATATAAAACAGAGCTACATCTACAATTAAGTTTAACCTAATTATATTGACACATGCTTTAATAGTTATGTAATTAATTAAATCATTTAAATCGACTTGTACTCGTAACAAAACAAATTACAAATACATGTGTCACTATAACAATATCTGGTTTATTAATTACACTGACCTGTTATATTAATTAACTAATTAGAATGACATGTGACTGTACATCTAATGAAATATATTTAATTTCTATTCATTTTAGATAAACAATGAATCCCAATGACTGGTAGACACAGCTAACCCTGTAACAATGAGCTATTTATATTGACAAACAATCACACAGATAAACATATCTTACATGTATCTTATTGACTGATAATTAACACGGACTGTGTGTCTTAGTTATCTATATCTAATTAATGTGAATGATAATGACTCAGACTTACCTGTCAGAGCGTCCTGTCTGGTGATATACCTGTAGACACACACCTTGTTGTTGAACCGTGATCCGACCCAGAGACGGTGAGTGTTGACATCATAACTCAGGCTCCGTGGTACACCCGTCTCTTGTGATTTTGTCAGTAGATGTGACAGGAACTGACCGTCCTTGTCCAATATCTGTACTGTTTTGGTTCTACCATCACACACCAGGATGTGTGACAGCGCGTCAGTACAGATTCCACATGGCCCTAGTCCTGGTCCTGATCCTGATGGATGACCTGTGTAGGAGAAACGATGTCTTCCTCCACGCTCTGTCACCACTACAGCACCAGACGGATAGATATAGTCAGACACCACGACATCCCCATTGTTGTTCTCTGTTATATAGTGAGGATCTCTATACAGTCTCCGTCCTGTGTTGTTGTTGTGTTGTATGGTTTGTGTGAGTTGTCCACTCTGGTTGTATCGGGTTACCTTGCCTGTCCTTGTATGTATATAACGCATTCCGACCAGTAGATCCCCAGTGGACGGGGACCAGTACACACACCATGGTTCCCATGAAGAGTCTGTTCTCTCTATAAATGTGGTGGTTGTTTTCATATCCTTTGACAGTTTGTTGATGTTATAATTCCTATCTATGTAAATCAGTTCACTATCACTGTTCACTGTGTGTAATCCTCTATATGAATCACTACATGAATCCTCCACACGATGTAGAGGGACACCTGTTGTGTCTGTCAACATGAGATTGTTTCTATTATCACTGACCCAGACCCGGTCTGATGTCACACAGGAAATGTGTAAACAACGATCAACACCTGTCACTGTGAGAGAGGGAAGTAACTCGGGGGGAGACATCAGTTTCAGCAGACACTGGTTTCCTTGCTGTGGTTTTTCTGTCCCTGGGGTTGGGATTTCACTCAGTGACTCTATCACACAACTTTGATCTACAAACATCAAACATAGGGTTCTAATTCTGTATTGTTACAAGGAGTAGATTAAGTAAAATAATTCAATACTCTGATTAAAGTAAGTATCAAACTTATTTTAACAATTTAAAATGAATTTCTCTTGTATACATAACTTATTTTAATAACCATAATAATGTTTGCATCTTCTTATTTAAATAAGTTTGAGCATAAATAGAAAAAAAGTAATAAACTACATATGGTAACATGTACATAGTATTACATGTAATAATAAATAACAATTACATGGATATATAACTAATGTATGAATTATAATCACAATGAAATAGATATAAACTGAATTAACAATTTAATATGACTTGTGTGATATAACAAAAATAACTAAGGTATACTTAGATCTCATTGAAACCTGTATGATACCTAACACATATATACTACATCAATGATAATGACTCAGACTTACCTGTCAGAGCGTCCTGTCTGGTGATATACCTGTAGACACACACCTTGTTATTGTCCCATGATCCGACCCAGAGACGGTGAGTGTTGACATCATAACTCAGGCTCCATGGTACACCCATCTCTTGTGATTCTGTCAGTAGATGTGACAGGAACTGACCGTCCTTGTCCAACATCTGTACTGTGCTGGTTATATAATCACACACCAGGATGTGTGACAGCGCGTCAGTACAGATTCCACGTGGCACTAGTCCTGATCCTGATGGATGACCTGTGTAGGAGAAACGATGTCTTCCTCCACGCTCTGTCACCACTACAGCACCAGACTCATAGTTGATAGAGTCAGACACCATGACATCCCCAGTGTTGTTCTCTGTTATATAGTGAGGATCACTATACAGTCCCCGTCCTGTGTTGTCGTGTTGTATGGTTTGTGTGAGTTGTCCACTCTGGTTGTATCGGGTTACCTTGCTATACCTCCCGACCAGTAGATCCCCAGTGGACGGGGACCAGTACACACACTTTGGTTCCCATGTATAGTCTGTACTCTTAATAAATGTGGTGGTTGTTTTCATATCCTTTGACAGTTTGTTAATGTTATAATTCCTATCTATATAAATCAGTTCACTCTCACTGTTCACTGTGTGTAATCCATAAAAACCACTCCATGAATCCTCCACACGATGTAGAGGGACACCTGTTGTGTCTGTCAACATGAGATTGTTTAGATCACTGACCCAGACCCGGTCTGATGTCACACAGGAAATGTGATAACAACAACCAACACCTGTCACTGTGAGAGATTGATGGAGCTCAGGAGCAGACGTCAGTTTCAGCAGACACTGGTTTCCTACGCGTCGGTTTCCTCTCTCTGTGATTTGGATTGCACTCAGTGACTCCATCACATCCTCCTTGTTGAGTGACTCAGTTATGGAGAGCTGGCTGGTGTGGAGTGTAAGATGTATCTGGGGGAGGGCTGTCTTTATGGCGGAGAGGAATTGTAGCGGTCTGATGACTCTCCTCTGTTCATATATGTATACATATCTCTGTAGGCTGACGATATGTATGATCATTTCTTTCTCCTGTTTTAAACATCTGTGTTTGAAATCAAAGTCACAGAATACATTACACATGAAATCTTTTTGTATGTAGTCAATGAGACGCTTCAGTGTCTGGGCCTTTGTTAACATCTCTGATTGATAGCGGGAGAATTCTGTGCGACAGGTTTTGAAATCAGTTTTGATTCGTGGCAGGAGAACAGGTCTGTAAAAGAGAGCCTCACTGATGGTGTGAATGGTTCCTCTGTGTTGTTGTCGTTTTGTTTTATAAGCTACTTGTATATCCAGAATTGCGTGCTGTCCTTGTCCAAAGAGAAAACTTCTGAATCTGTGTGATTGGTCCTCTGAACAAGAATCACACACAGGAACTTGACAAGGTTCACAGTACTTTATATAAACATGGCTAAGATGTCTCACACAGATCTCTTGTGTTGGGATGTAGTTGATTTTATCACGGTGTGACACAACATCATGGTCTATTGTTTGGAGATCTTTTACATGGTTCTCTTTACACTGGGGACACAGATCACATGGACACGATACACAATAGTACTCTGTGTCCCCCGGACACTTAGAACACTGATGTACTTTACATGGAGTGCTTGCTGTTTCCATTGTGTGGAGGGACTAGGTCTCAAAACCTGTTAAATAAAAGAATAAAGTGTTTTAAGTGATGTCAACTATTTTTTCCAATAAATATAAAATTTTATAAGGAATGTTTTCATTTAAAATTGATCTAACTTTAAAGTAATAGTATACAAATATCATATATATAATATATATTTCCCTACAAAGATACATGATGCTTCTTCATTCTGGCTTTGTTACAGAAACACTCAACCACTCAACTTGTAAAAAAGAAATGGACCAAAATATGATTGACATGAGAGAGAGAGAGAGAGAGAGAGAGAGAGAGAGAGAGAGAGAGAGAGAGAGAGAGAGAGAGAGAGATCGTACATGTTAAGCAGAGAAATTATGGAAGAGGGAGTTTATCTTTATCTGCTAAACATGTATTCTCTCTCTCTCTCTCTCTCTCTCTCTCTCTCTCTCTCTCTCTCTCTCTCTGTCTCTCTCTCTCTCTCTCAGACTTGCTGTTAACCATGAACATGTACTCCTGCTATATATCTGTTTTAATCTCTCCCTCTCTCTCTCTCATTAAGATATTTTTCTGTGCATTCTCTAACTCTATCCTTCTCTTTGTGACTTTTTCTACTAAACATTTACTTCATCTCTCTCTCACTCTCTCTCTCATACACTCTCTCTCTCTCTCTCTCTCTCTCTCTCTCTCTCTCTCTCTCTCTCTCTCTCTCTCTCTCTCTCTCTCTCAGACATACTGCTGCTCTGTCAAAAATAAATAAATTTCTGCTCTATATTTTTCCTCTGAAGACTTCCTTACTCTTTCAAACTTTCTCCACTAAACATGTGTACTCTCTTTCTCTCTCTCTATCCCTGGCATTCTCTGTTTGACATGTATGGGTAATATTGTATTCTCTTTTTTTCTCTATCTATTCTTCTCTCATTCTCAAGAACATTTCCCAGACAAATATTTATCCTCTCTCTCTCTCTCTCTCTCTCTCTCTCTCTCTCTGCTTAACATCTGCCCTTGTCTCTCTTTTCTTTAAATCTCTCTCTCTCTCTGAGTATATCTCAGACTTTTCCTGCTTAGCTTGAACTCATGCTTTCTCATTCCTTCTTTCATTCTCTATCCCAGCAGAGTTGAGCTGGGGGGAGGGGATTTCCCCCCACCTAAAATAATTACCGGTACCTGGCTATTAACACAGGCATGTATCCAAGACCTGGGGGAGGACCTACAATAATTACCTGGCTATTATTGCATTTCAATCGCAATCTAGCTATAAACTAGACCCCCAGACCCCCTTTCACTTTTTATTACTTACTTCTACTTCAATTTTTGAGACAACCCTGTTATCCCTCTTTCTAAAAATTTCTCTACTTTTCATACATGCTTGCTTTCTCTGAGAGAGAGAGAGAGAGAGAGAGAGAGAGAGAGAGAGAGAGAGAGAGAGAGAGAGAGAGAGAGAGTTTCATTGCTAAACTTAATCTCTCTTGTTCTCTCTAGAACAAATGGGAAAAGGGATTGAGAGACTTTCTCTGCTAAACATGTACCCACTCTCGATCTATGACACCAAGTTTCTCTGTCTATCTTGTCTCTATAACTTTCTCTGATAAACATATACTGGTTCTTTTGCTCTCTATTGCTTTCTCTCTCTATTAATTGAAATTGAAACACATCAATTATATTTGATGTCATTTGACAATTGGCTGATAGTCTATGACTAGCTTTCTCTTCTTGCTCTGGCTGAGTGTTTGACTTGAGTCTATGACTGGCTTTCCCCCTTACCCTGGCTGAGTATTTGACTGTGGTCTATGACTGGCTTTTCCCCTTACCCTGGCTGAGTATTTGACTGTGGCCTACGACTGCCTTTCCCCCTTACCCTGGCTGAATATTATGACTGTGGCCTATGACTGGCTCTCCCCCTTACCCTGTCTGAGTATTTGACTGCGGTCTATGACTGGTTTTCCCCATTACCCTGGCTGAGTATTTGACTGTGGTCTATGACTGGCTTTTCCCCTTACCCTGGCTGAGTATTTGACTGTGGCCTACGACTGCCTTTCCCCCTTACCCTGGCTGAATATTATGACTGTGGCCTATGACTGGCTCTCCCCCTTACCCTGTCTGAGTATTTGACTGCGGTCTATGACTGGTTTTCCCCATTACCCTGGCTGAGTATTTGACTGTGGTCTATGACTGGCTTTCCCCCTTACCCATGTTGAGTATTTGACTATGGTCTATGACTGGCTTTCCCCCTTACCCTGGCTGAATATTTGACTGTCCCCGGGGAAGATAATTCGACAATATCCCAGCCCTGACATAACCACAATAATATATTTTTCCTTTGTTTGACCAAACATACTTTAAATAAGGATGAGAGCAATAGTTATTTTGTCAATACCTTGGTAAGAAATTGATGTTGACCTTGGCCTATGCTCTCGGACAACAGTTCTTACCCCAGGGCTAACACAATGACTACTGCCCTCATACCTTTTTAAGAGCTGTATGCTATGATGTCTATGAATGACACACAACGACAGACGAGCGATTGCAATAGGTCTCCTGAGTGACCAAGAAACAAAAAGATTAGCTGCCTAATAAAAATTTATATATATGACAAATTCATGAATACTTTACCACATGTGTATATTGTTTTTCTTGACTTCATCCACTGTATCTATGTGTATCATACACTTGAAACCTATAAAGAGACCACACAATTCTACACACCAGTACATGTATAACACAAAGTAATATTATACGGCAAAGTTTGGATGGTAAATGATTTTACAATTAAAAAACAAAGGTAATTAATAATTATTTAAATTTCATCACCAATAGAGAGAGAGAGAGAGAGAGAGAGAGAGAATAACTATTACACTAATCTTTATCTAACATGACAATGTGTGCTTTGATCTATTTTTTAATAATCATCTTCATTAATTACTCTGTGCATTTCTAGCTTAATTATTCATTAATGAAATGATTGAATAGAAATATGAAATGTACATTTATTAAAAACTTGGATTGTTTTAAGTATAGGTGAAAAGGGAAACAACTCCTTTTATGTTAAAACTGGAAAATTGAGTTATTCCTCTTTTCACACTGGTTGATCAGCGAGACTTTTTAATTAAAAGCGGAAGTGTCCCAGAAACTTTGCTCAATCGTCTTCAGATTTGTATGTAAACCGATAATTCATGATCAAATCATCAATTTATACTATTGATGAGAGAACAGAGAGGGATCAGCTGAATAAAATGCATTTAAAAATGATCAACATTAGGCCATAAAAAATTAATATCTTGGTTCTCAGGAAAATTTTCAAAAACAAATGCGGTCAAGCGGTGATAATTTTTTCTTTTTATTTCATAAAAAAAGGATGCAGTATTTTTCTTTTTATTATAACAATGTGCAACTCTTATCCAAATCCAGAAAAAGCAATGTTTTAAATGAAATAAAAAGTTACCTTGCAATGAATGTATCAGATTTTTTAGCTCAAACTAAATGAAACTAGAAAACTGACCAGTCAGGAAGGGCCCCGCTATGACAATTAATATAGAGAAGTGAAAAAAACTTTGAATTCCATCCTCTTTATATTAAACAATGATGAGAAATAAATGCCCGGCACAAGATGTAAAGAACTGCAATATATATATATATGGTGGTAAAAAAAATGAAAATTATAAGTAACAACTGTATTTTTAAAATTTCAAGGTAATTCTTGAATGTCCAAAAATTCTAAATAGTATCCTTGTATCTGCATAAAACAGGGATAACCTCATGTCTTATAAAAAACTAAATGAAATGTGTATTTAAAAAAGATTTAAACAGGTGTTTTATAAAATGCAAGCCTTCAGTGAATGCAAATACATTGTATCAACCAGGGTTGACCTCTTCAAAACAAACATCAATTGCAGACAAAGGTCTTCATTAATTGGGATTAATTGTTCTGCTCTCTCATCCTTTTCTTCTAAATTTACAATAAGATTTTTTTTTCAGAAATGACAGAATGGGGTTATTATCTGATTACCTGTTAAATTAACAGCATTAAGGCAGAAAAAAATCAAATAAATAATTAAAATATAAAATAGTGAAAAAGGATATCTTAATATATATCTTGATTTTAGAATTCAATAAAATTATAAAGTATGAATATTATAATAATCCATATTTCAAAGAATGTACACAATACTACACATCATTCAAAATTGACCTTAACTTCAAAACAACAGGCAGTGCAGTAATTAATCTCAATGTGACAGATAAAGATAAAGCTTAGAATTTTCTTCCTGTGGACGGTTAATTAATCCCAAAGTACAAATATTGCACAGCCTTCCAAGTATACAATGGTAACATTGTCAGCAGTTATCTCTCTTTGCCCATTCATTCTTATGCATAGTTAAGGAATCTACCCCACCACCCCAGCTCCAAACCAGAAGACATAGAGAACCAAACTTAGCATCAAAATATGTATTTCTGCCTACTAAACTTCCATACCAAATTTGAACTTGATTGGGCAACCATAAAAAAAGTTATTAGAAAAAAACAGAAAATTTGTGGACGGAAGAGTGACAGACGGACGGACAGAAGGACGGACGGACAAAGTGATTACTATAGGGCACCCGCAAATCCTTGCGGGGCCCTAATAAATAAGTCATCATGTTCTTCAAGAAACACCACAACTACAAGACTTGACAAAGCCATGTGTTTAAGCATAATGGGATATTTAGTAAAGAGCAAGCTGCAGGAACTCTCCTCCTACATGCATTTCAGGATAAATGACGTTCTTCTTCATATACCAAAACTAAAATCATTGCTGTTGCGATCATAACTAAACAGCATCTCGTAACTAGTTTCGATGGTCATTTTGCAATTGCTATAATCAAATCTGAATCATCATGATGTTTGCAATTATGTTCTATATTTATTCAAGCATTTCACTGACTTGAGTATCTAAAATGCAGTCCTAAATCCAGATTTTTTTTCTGGAATAAGCAAACGCACTATCAAAATCTTAATTTATTCATTTAATGATAAAAATGAGCACTGCACAATGTGAAATCAGATGGGCGCAGGCCTGAGAACCAAGGAATTCATTTTTGATGGCCTTACCATGCTTAACCTAATTCAGTAGTGTCAGAGAAGGTTACCTCTTATCTAATCAAAGTTTGAATGTAATGTATACAGATGTCAATCAATTCACCCAACTTATACCATTGTTGATAGAATAATGAGAGATTATCTGAATAAATTACTGCTGTATCATAATTAATAAAATTAATGTTCATACTATACCACAGTTACTAATGTTTTTCCAAAACTGGATCAGTAATTTCTACCGTGAATGAGGATAAAACACCTAAAAAGTAAACAATATATTTATATCATAGATATGTCACAAACATTAATGCATTGTTTGCATAAGTTCAAGTTAGTGTCAAGTTGTTAACAAGGTTAGGGTTCCCTTTAAATGCTCATAATTCATTATAAAGTAAAGATAATGACTGAAAAATTGAACAGAATGTAGATTTATGATTTTGACAGATTAGCTTGATTTAAAATTGCGTTGACATGGCATTAATATTCACACTTTTTGCTTATTAATGTTTTGCTTACAAAAATTATCCACAATTTGATGTTTAAACACCAACAGCAGTAAAATATCTTTATTGATTTGTTAAAATTTTGTACCATTTTAAAGCTGTATCATCCCTTTATAATTTAAACCTAAAAGAAATTTCAATTAAACATTTCATGAGCGAGTCCGAAGGATAATTAAAGGCCTTATCCTTTCCAAGTGAACTTAACACTGCTCCACTTTTTGCAGTCCTCCACGCTCGGAAGAGCTGTATGATGGGGATGAGTAAATGTATACAGATGTCAATCAATTCACCCAACTTATACCATTGATAAGAATAATGAAAGATTAGCTGAATAAATACTGCTGTATCATAATTAAATAAAATTAATGTTCATACTTTACCACAGTTATTAATGTTTTTCCAAAACTGGCATCAGTTTCTTCTACCTTGAATGAGGATAAAACACCTAAAAAGTAAACAATATATATATCATAGATATGTCACAAATATTAATGCATTTTTTGTTTTATTAGTTCAAATTTGACTGTTATCTACAGTCAAAACTGTCTTAGCGGCCACCTGAAATCAGCGGCCACCCTCTGATTAGCGGCCACCTTTTGTTCCCCCCAACGTGTCTCCTTATATATTTCCCCTGGAATAAACGGCCAATTGCGTAACGCTGGCCAGCGGCCACCCAATTTACTAACCAACTACCTAATTGCACTGTATTTGCGACCATATTGTCCACTATTTTGTCACGTGATATTCCATCCGTTAGTTGATTACAGATCCCGATCATTTTGATCGTTATGAAAACATGGAGACGCTTGGGTAATATATAATTAATGTGTACCTGTAATGTAATATCGGCTATTTATTTATTCCAGACCTCGTGAGAGGGTGAAAAACTGAAAAGTACACTAATAAAAGTCAGAATTTGTCTAATATAACAATGTCCAAAAATATGGTAGTAATTAAGCTGTGACAATACTGAATGTTATATGACTAAACTTTACCCGACGACATATACACAAATACATGTGTGACAAGAACATGCTAGCTAAACAGGCATATGCCTATCCTATATTGCGATCACGCGCTTACACAAAACAACGCAGTTGCAGAATTTAAACAAAGTAAGAGATATTGCATGACATCGTTACATACACAAGATCATAATGGACATATGAATAAAATAAAACTTACTCCTTAGATAGGCCGAATTCCACAAAATGATGCGAACAAAAACAGCAGGCCAAGCACATGGCTGCCATTACCGATAAAACAAACAAGAGGCCAAGGGGCCACATCGCTCACCTGAGCAACAATAGCCTTATATCTGATCAAATTAGCATTACAGTATCAATATCAAAATATCTTGACAACTAAGTACAGTAGATCTTGCTCAAAAATTTAAAACATCTGCCGATTTTTATCCACATATTTTTATGGTAAATACATAGCCCCTTTTGTTGTTCTACCTGTAAGAAGATTTTTCTCTATTCCTATATAACCCCCCCCCCCCCCCCCCCATTTCATGGACCCACTTTTCTCTACGGAATCATGGTTTGATCAAACTTTAATCTGCACAACCCGTGCTAACACACCAGTTACTACTTTTTGGACTGAAAACTTTCCAAGAATATTTTTAAGATTTTCTCTATATATTCTTATGTAAAAATGCATCCCCCCATTGTGGCCCCGCCCTACCCCCGGGAACCATGATTAAACAAACTTGGATCTACACTAGCTGAGGATGCCTCCACAAAAGTTTGAGCTTTTCTGGCCTAATAGTTTTTAAGGAGAAAATTTTTAGAGATTTTCTCTATATATTCCTATGTAAAAATTCATCCCCCATGGTGGCCCCATCCTAACCCCCAGGGACCATTATTAAAACAAACTTGAATCTACACTACCTGAGGATGCTTCCGCGCAAATTGGAGCTTTTCCTGCCTAAAAGTTTTTGAGAAGAAGATTTTTAAAGATTTTCTCTATATATTACTATGTGAAAATTCATCCCCCCATTGTGGCGCCACCCAACCCATGGGGACCATGAATTAATCAAACTTAGATCTACACTATCTGAGAATGCTTCCACTCAAATTTGAGCTTTTCTGGCCTAATAGTTTTTTAGAAGAAGATTTTTAAAGATTTTCTCTATATATTCCTTTGTAAAAATTCATCCCCCCATTGTGGCCCCACCCTATCCCCGGGGACCATGATTTGAACAAACTTGAATCTACACTACCTGAGGATGCTTCCATACAAGTTACAGAATTCCTGGCCTAATAGTTTTTGAGAAGAAGATTTTTGAAATATACCTACACATTTTAAATAATTCTTAATTATCTCCCCTTTAAAGAGGGTATGGCCCTTCATTTGAACAAACTTGAATCCCCTTTACCCAGTGATGCTTTGTGGCAAGTTTGGTTGAAATCTGCCAAGTGGTTCTGGAGAAGAAGATAAAAATGTAAAAAGTTTACAAAGACAACAACGCCAACGCCAACGACGCCAGACAACTGACAAATTTTGATCAGGAAAGCTCACTTGAGCTTTTAGCTCAGGTGAGCTAAAAACCAAACCGGACGGAACATATTTTAATCCATTTCGAGAGCAGCACAGTATCTAATATGTGTTTAAATCAAATACGATGAAACATGTTTACCTTCTTTGTATTATATTTATTTGAAAACATGGCTTCTAGTACTCCAAACATAAAGGGGAAAATAAAAATCTAAGTGAAAAAAAAACGAAAGTTCCTAAAAAAGATAAAAAGGGCATGTCATATCAAAAGACAGCCAAAACGTTTTAAGTTTGAAAAACTCAAATTAACATTTTTGAAATAAGTACATGTGTCGAAAAAAATTATGAAATCAAAGAGACCCTGAAAGTACTGAAGCACCATCTAATGTAATAGCCTGGGAACGAGGATATAAATGAATTTTTTTGGGGGTGGTTCAACAGTTCAATGACGCAGCATCTATATCTCATAGAATAAATGTCACAGGACCACTATTACAAGGAAAGCGCTAAAACTATTTATTTATACAAAGATGTAAAAAAATAATGTACATTAAAACATGTGAAATAACATATGTAAAAAAATCTGTAACTATAGTAAAACATGTCTTCTGATGGATTTGCGTCTATATATTGATTTACATGATTCTGTATGCAAACTGGAATTAACCGCCACCTGTCTTATACAGCCACTTTTAAAATTTCCCCAAGGTGGCCGTTTAAAACAAGTTTGACTGTATTTGTAAACTTTTGAAAACACATAAGCCCATCTTTCATTTTTATATTATTTTAAAACTTTGACTAACATGTTGACAGAATTGGGAAAAATAACAAATGACTTGTTAATTACTATTTGGAGAATTTATCTTTAATGCCTTAAAAACAATATATTTCCAATATAACCTTAATATATTTGTACATTCATAAGTAAAATTTTGTATATTTTTCATTTCTGGAATTTACTCCGTCATTCGACAGATTGACAGTGATGCTGTACTTATAAACTCTAAACAGACATTGCCCTAGTGTCTTTATCAATTTGGCTGAGGTAAGCAATTAAAATAGTACTCAATTTAATGACTGTATTGTTTATTTTGATAGGAAGTATAGTAGCTTCCTTTCATATCGCGGGTTCTATGGTATCGCGGTATTTCTGATTACGTATAGTATCACGCGCTGAAATTGACATTTGACGGTGGGATATTTTTAGACATAGTAAACGGGTGCGATTTTTAACCCCAAGGAACCCCAAGGAAACCCCAAGGAACCTCAAGGATACCCCAAGGAACCCCAATGACAAAAATTAATAAATTTTAATACCCAAGGGGTCTTATTGGACTTCAAGGGTCACCTCTTAGTACCCCAAGGAACCCCAAGGAAACCCATAAGAACCCCATGGAACCCAAATGATAAAGTTATTAACCAGTGATACCCCAGGGGTTTCATTCGAATCAAAGGCTCACCCCAAGGTACCCCAGTGATAGAAATTAATAACTATTTATACCCAAGGGGTCTCATTTGAATCCAAGGGTCACCTCGTAGTACCCCAAGGATACCCCAAGGAACCCCAAGTATACTCATTAGAACCCCAAGTAACCCCAATAATAGAAATTAGTAACTAGTAATTCCACAGGAGTCTCATTACACCCCTATACCCCCACAAATGAAGTTTAAGGGGGTATATTGGTTTCACCCTGTCCGTCCGTCTGTCCGTCTCTCTGTAGATGCAACTTTGTCCCCCCTATAGAATTTTGTACTACTGCATGGAACAGTCTGAAAATTTGTACATATGTTGATCACCATCTGAAGATGTGCACCTGTATTTTTTTAGGATCAGACAAGATTTAATGATTTTATGGCAGTTTTCATTTTCCTCATTCTATATATTGTTATTAAGTAAGGGAGGTAATCCTTACAGATTTTATTAATTAATTTATAGCATTAATATACCCTAAAATATATTTATATAAATACATTCAAATGGAGGTTTTTTGTCTTTATGCGTTAACTAAATTTATCTTTTATAAGTATTCTATCAACTGACAATGCAGAATTTTTGTTTGTCAATGATAAATTCTTAGGAGCTGGCTTAATTCATTTGTCCCAAGGGGGCCATTATCTGAGCCATGGTTTAGATGGAGCATGTGTGTATGGAAAATTGATAATCTGTAAAATGGGCAGTGGCTTTGGGGCTAATTTAAAAGGAAATAAATAATAACATTATTAAAATAAAGAAGTGAACTATTTTTAGAAGTTGTTTAAATTTATTAGTCATGCAAGTAAATTGATGAAGTGACCCTATAGGGAATTTAATTTAAATTATAGATTTAAAATTACTGATATGATTGTAGTGTTTTCGCAATTTTAAAATTGTTTGTAATATTAAATTTTCTTTCTTACATATTTTTACATAGTATGGTAATTATGGTAATGTTTTGGGAGTTTATTAAATTTAACAAGCCTGTCAAAGAATATCATATAAAGTCCTATGGGGTCAATTTTCTGATATGGAATTCCATTGTACCACAGCAGAAAGTGAGGAAAATTTGAAACAACTAACTGCATCTGTTAAGACTCTTATTAGAAAGATATTCAAAGTTTTATCAACAGAAGGGCATTGCAATTGCTTGGCTACCGGTATTTCCATTTACTGCAAAGGGTGGGATTATTGTCATTTTGTTTGTGGAAAGTAAATTTGATGACCAAGGCGAATTGCAGACGTTTAGGCCCCAACATGTTTAGGCCCCATCCCTCCATTGTGGCTTCATCCTACCCCTGGGGGTCATGATTTTTACAACTTTGAATCTACACTACCTGTGGATGCTTCTACATAAGTTACAGCTTTTCTAACTGTTCAGTTTCAGAGAAGAAGATTTATTAATATTTTTTTTTACTATATTCCTATGTAAAACTTCGACCCCCCATTGTGGCTACACCCTGCCCCTGGGAATCATGATTTAAACAAATTTGAATCAACACTACCTGATGCTTCCACACAAGTTTCAGCTTTTCTGGCGAAATGGTTTTTCAGTAGAAGATGTTTAAAAATACCAACAAATTTTCAATGATTTTAAAATTATCTCCTCTTCAGGGAGGGCGTGGCCCTTCGTTTTGACAAACTTGAATCCCCTTTACCTAAGGATGCTTTGTGCCTACTTTGGTTGAAATCGGTTCTGTGGTTCTGGAGAAGAAGTTGAAAATGTAACAAGAATATAATTCCTGGGTCCCCCGTCGGTCAACAGTATACTAGCATCGACCAAGGCTGATTTAGGAACTTGACCAAGGTATTAGTGGTATAAACATTTGGTATAAATTTCATGTAAATCCGTAAAAATTTGTAGGCGTGTGATGAGAGCACTTAAAAGGTAAATTTTTGGATAAAACGAAGTCATTATTGTGGTCAAAGTCCCATAACTCCAACAAAAAGTATCGACCAATGCTGATTTTCGAACTTGACCAAAGTATTAGTGGTATAAAAATTTGGTATAAATTTTATGAAAATCTGTCAAAATTTGTAGGCATGAGAGCGCTTACAAAAAGAGTGACGGACGGACGCACTGACATATGGACGCACGGACCCATGGATGGATGCTTGGCATTTCTATGTCCCCGCTCCATGTTGCGGCGGGGGACAAAAAGTGTACGGACAGACAGACAGACTGACGCGCCGGACAAAAAGTGATCAGACAAGAATAGAATTCCTGGGTCCCCCCTCCCCAGTCAAGCAGTATACTAGTATACTGTATATTGGAATATTTCCAAACATTCAGGGCTGTTCCAGAATTAAATGTGTGGGGAGGTTGGGAGGAACATTTTTTTACCCCCACCATCCATTTTTTTTCTATTTTTCCTGTCACAAATATATCCAAAATACTACAATCTAAAAGAACTTGACCAAAGTATTAGTGGTATAAACATTTGGTAGAAATTTGTAGGCATGAGAGCGCTTACAAAAAGTGTGACGGACGGAAACACGGACGCACGGACAGACGCCCGGCATTTCTATGCCCCCACTCCGTGTTGTGGCGGGGGACAAAAAGCTCACTTGAGCTTTCAGCTCAGGTGAGCTAATAATTTAGATGGTAAATTATTTTACAATCAGTCATATAAAGGTAAGTGATATTTATTTAAATATCATCCACCAATAGAGAGAGAGAGAGAGAGAGAGAGAGAGAGAGAGAGAGAGAGAGAGAGAGAAATAGAAAGAGTTAAAAATTTTCAAAGTCCAAAGAGCATTACTGTCAAAAATTGCTTGATCATATAAATCTGTATACCAAATTTCATTTCAATAGGTGCAAATAATTGGAATTTTGTAAGTTCAAGGGGCCTAACTCCTGTCAAAAATTGCTTGATCGCACCCAAAACAAAACTTGCCCTTAATATTTTCTTATGATAAATCTGTATACTAAATTTTATTCCAGTATGTGCAACCTCTGTGAAGAAAATGAATGGAAACTGTTGGTGGACCGACCGAGCGACCAACCAACAGACAAACAGCAGCAAAGCATAATGCCCTTCCTTCTTCGTTAGGATCTTTAGCATCAAGCCTTTACAATGAGGATTTACCCATAAAACAAGATTAAAATACTTGACAGAAAGAATCTCTCATGATTTGTGATGGTACATTATTTTTATCTAAATTGTATGTTTTCTATATTCTGATTAGGTAACCGATTTAATTAATTACTCTGAACATTCCTAGCTAGCTTAATTAGTCATGAATGAAATAATTTAAGAACAGAAATATGTATAAGTGCTTATCTGTTGGGATTCCCCATTGGGCAGAGGCAGCATAAAACCTGTGTTATGGAACAAAGTCATGATCCTCAACTGGTGAGCTACATCTCACTACAGATTCCTGCCTAACACCTGAGTATAATGACTGACTGCCCTGCAAGACTGGTCTAATATAATAGCTACCATGAGTAATGATATCCCCATTCATACAACTTTTGGGTAATTCAGTCCCACCCTTGGGGTACCCCATACTACTAATGGGGAGACAGCCCTCTTCTTCACTGTAAGGGTCATCATACATAAAGGCCTTTCCAAGTGAGAAGGGTTGGGGTATCAAAGTGCATGACTCCTCATCACTATAAAGCATATCGGTAGGATCAGGGTAATCAGAACTGTGCCTGTGTGACGCTCGCCCAATCGGTGCACAAGGCTCCCTTACGGGCCTAAGCATGTCAACATTCTCCCCATCACTGAAACCCAGGGCATCAAATACATTCTCCAAAGAATTGTCCATTTTAAAATGGCGCAGACGATAACCTGTGGTAAGTATCCAAAAATAGAAAATATGAATGTAGCTTTTTCCGACAAAATCTAAGTTAACACTGGAATGTCAGTCTAATCTAGAACTAGAAAACATTGAGATGGTGACTATCTCAAAAGGCCCCGTTTAAATAGTGGACAATAAGATGAAAAGCATTTCAGAGAATTTTGCTTTGACCTTAACCTATAACTTAGAAATTTTCCATTTGGCATAGAATGTTTAATTCAATCTTATATCCCCTTATATACAGGCATTTTTGTTAAAACTGAGCAAGAATAAGCAAATGGGAAATAATCTACTGTCTAAAACGGATTATAAAGAGATCTAATATGATCTTTACATTGACTTGGTTCAAAGTCACTGCACATCATTAACTCAAAAACTCTGTTTATGAGCCAAATAGGGCTAAGTGAAGAATATATGCTCTTAAAAAAGAGGATTTTTCTGTGATCCAATATGACCTTGACACTTGACCTACAGATATCATTCAAGGTTACTGCATACCCTTTGATCAAAGTCACTGTGGGTTAAGTATAAGCCAGATTGGACCAAAGGGAGAGAATATATGCTCCGGACGACAAGGATTTTTCATATAATTCTGCTATAACTTTTACATTTGATTAAAACTTGGTTAAAGGTAACAGCACATCATTCACTCAAAAGCTCTGTTTTTGTGAAGCATGAGCCTGATAGGGCTAAGTGGAAAGTATATAAGTTCTGGAAAAAGAATTTTTTGCATTCTGATAGGACCTTGACCCTTAACCAACAAAATGTATTCAAGGTCACTGCACACCCTTAGACCATAGGCACTCTGTGAGTGAAGTATGAGCCAGATTGGACCAAAGGAAGAGAAGTTATGCTTCAAACAAGGATTGTTCATATTATTCTGCTATGGCCTTAACCTTAGACCTAGAAACATTTTTTAAGGTCATTGCACACCCTTTACCCAAAGGCACTTTGTGGGTGAAGTATGAGCCAGGTTGGGCCAAGAGGAGAGAATATATGCTCCTGACAAGAGATATCGGATGGACAGATGGATGGAAGGATGGACAGATAAAATAACCAACGGATGGATATACTGATCACTATAGGGCGTCTTCAGAGCGGGGCCCTTAGCTAATAAACTATGTAGAAAAGGAAAAATTCAAGTAATTCAACCACACCATAGTCCCCAAAATGGCGGCCTCAATGCGACTTCTTCAAACTAAACAAAAGTCTGGAGCTCACTCTACGGCTACATTCGGTGCCAATGTAGTATTTTTGTCTACTAATACATAACAATATTCGTGGGTAGCGCTGGACTGGCCGGTCAGCTTGACTCACACACGTCCTGCATCTAGACTCACTGGCTGCAGCCTTCTCACTGGCGGTAAAAACATTTTGTGCTGGTAACGTACACACTGTCAGTTAATTCCACAACCGACTACAGATAATTGATAACTTATATTTATATGTACATGTTCAAGTACATGTATTTTGTTGATTTAAAACGACCTCCCCCCTTTAGCTGAATTTAGTTACATAAGTCAAAAGTACCATAGTCAGACTTTGGGGTTGACATAACAGCATATTTGCCCCGGGGTAACAGGAAAGCACCCAGGAGTGTTAGGTCACCTCATTCCAAAGTTTTCCCCTCATCCACCATATCACTGTAAACCATTATACACACTAAAAACTGATAAAGAGACCACATAATTCTACACACCAGTACATGTATAACCTAAATACAGTTCTATAACAACTATACTCTGTCCTGAGTTTTTGGTTCCACCACTTTTTGCTTGAAATTTTGATAATCATAAATACCTTTGTGCTCTAACTATGTTCATCCAGAAATATATATACAAATTGTCCAGATCACGTTTTGAAACGCCCCCTCGACCGCTTCAGGCTTCAATATACAACCCAAAATAGAAAGTCTACGGGGACTTTGCATTGCATCGGCCATGAAATAGCACGGATGATAACGCTGGAAAATTGTGCAAGGTATTCAGAGTACCGGTAAATTCTGAATGGTGAAAAGACATAAACATTTCTCCTCATAAATCTCCGTATGAAATATGTTTTCGTTCCTGTGAACTTTTACCAGTGAAAAATGATAATGTGTCAATGAAGGTATCTTGGATTTTGACCCTTTTATCGATTTCAACTGTATTTCTTTCACAGGTATGTGTATTTTCATTAAAAATCAAATCATCAAAAAGTGATGGAACCAATAACTTCAGACTATAGTTAATTTGGATGGTAAAATGGTTTTAAGCTGAGGTGATATTTGTGTACCTGTCATGACCTATATGGAGAGAGAGAGAGAGAGAGAGAGAGAGAGGTAAATAGAAACAGGTAAGAAGCTAATTTCAATAACTGGTAGAATCACGATAAAAATTGATTATCAATTCATGACTGAATTAGAAATAAATGACCCGTTCTGTTATGTTCTGTAGAGGAAATTCGAGACTCCGCTTTCAACAGGTCATTGACATACAGTGAAATAAATTGGTAAAAAACACCGCATTGTACAATATAATAGAATTTGTAACCCTGAACAAACCTGACATTTCATTTCTTACACAATAAACAATAAGCCATCCAAATGAACATCCCTTAGAAGTTTGATTCTTCCTATCGCGTATCGTCTGTTCACACATCATGATGACGTTTCGTCGTTTGGCATACAAAAATTCGTTCCCGAGTCATTTCGGCCCAAGAAATGTTATTTGTTTAATTAATTTAATCTTTATTTCAGTTATCAATATGTTCGAACACTGAATTGTAATTTTTGTCAAATTGTGTGTTTGTGTAATAATAATTTCAATATTCTTAATCTAGACAGCACTTTCAAACGGCTACTTTTAGCATCTCAGCCCAGTGCAGAGGCGGATCAAGCAATATCGGAAAGGGGGGATCCATAAATATCAAAACGTGTAAAATTCAACGCTAGTGAAGGTGGTATGGGTCGATATTAATAAGAATAAAAGTAAATTAAAAACAAAATACTTTCACCGGTTTAAAAAATTTCAAATTTTACAATACTTGACAAAAAAATATATTTTAAAATTTTCTGGAAAGGTAAAAATCATAAATCATAAAATCCAACGGGATGCGAATCAACTCATAACTAAAATTCGTAGTTAACGTTTAAACTTATTGCACTACGCTGCTAGGTAGCAATTTTGGAAAAGGTTGTAGGCTACTTGATTTTATTGTTTATTTAGATAGGAAGTACAATGCACGTCATAATATGGAGGTGTCCAATAGTTTTACCAACGCAACCTTCTATTCTTTAAAAAAACAGACTTTTTAAACATTTTCCGCGCTAGGTAGATACATTTTGGTTTTGGTAAGGATTATTAATAATTAGCCTTAATTAATAAGTCTCCAGCAATGAGAGCGCGCGTCTGTGCTTAATGGAAAACATAACATACATGTATTAAAAAAAATATTCAGACAAACTCCGAAAAGCTATTTACAAAATGGAAGTTTTGGTTATTTTTCTTTAAAGTTTCAATGATATCTGAACAATTTTTTGCTTTGATAGTCTACAAGCTGAACTGTTAAATAAAGATTTAAATGATCGGATATATTAAAACGTGGGGACAATTAATTTATCTGCTAAATAGATGATTCATGTGTTATACAACTTGTACAAGCAATTGTGGGTGCCCACCACCATCTGGCACTATAGTGCAGATGCAAGATCACATACTTACATGTACAGAAGTTTTAAAAAAATGTATATTTTCGTTATAGTTTACATGTTAACTCTTCTTATGGTATTTTTACCACAGCATTTCGATTAAACATTGAAAAATAAAATGCATTTTTGGGCGTTTAATGCGTTTCATTAAGTACAATCGATGTTCTTTATAAATAAAGAAGAAAATACCTAGTGGAAAAAAATCTGTGTATTAATTAAGCGATATTGCTCTATGTAATATTTTTACGCATGCTTACTCAAGGAAAAAACACCGGATGTTGAAGAAGATAATTACTTTATACTAAGGTTCCCGAGACATCTCTGTTTTAGTATTACATGGTGACCCCAATAATAAAAACAGAGGGGTCTCGGGAAACTGACTAATAACTTTTCTTCAATAAAATATCGATAGGGTTTTGTTTATAAGAAATAAATAACGGTCTGTTGTACGAACGTCTTTTAAATACTAGTAAGCGATTTCTAAAGCATTTATGTTAGATAATTATAGTATTTAAATTATAGATAGAAAAAACTGCCTTTCAGTTATTATCGTCAGTTTAGAGCTCTATATAATTAACAGGGTGTCTGATAACCACACCCCGTCTGACTGACACCGGAAATCGTGTTTATTTCAGCAAAAGCATCGCACTTATTGAACTGAAGTCAAGCTCAGAATGACATTGATCAGTATATTCGGTACGTGCAGAAAATAAAGCAATCAATGAAATCAAGCGGTTAAATTTAAAATGACAACTGTCAGATGATTAATTATTTCAATTAGATATCAAACAAATATATATATATATATATATATATATATATGGATTCATATATTTGCGTGCATTTATTTTTGCAGGGGCGTCGGGAGGTATTTTATATATACGAAAAGGGGGGGGGGGGGTGAACCGGATTTGACTTGAAATGAAGATATTTAACATTGAATCATTATTTTTTGAAAGATGTGGTCTCATAACTGCAACGGTGTGTGCATACAAATTGAATAACACGCGCTAGCGCGTTATGAAAATTTGTTTGCACAAACCGTGCTTATATGCTTATATTTACATTTTTTTAACATTTGTTCTTTTTCCACAAATATTATTTTTTTTTTAAAATCTCGGCCTTATTCAATGAATAATAAGCAATTAACGGAAGAGCCATTGGAACAGCTGAATCATGCTGACTAAAAAAGTGCACAGTGTTTTAAATTCTACTGTCACAATTTTATTTTTCCTTCTGTAATTTGATGAATTTATTTTTGTTATACTAAGAAATAAATCAATTGAATTCATTTAAATATTAAAAAAATATTTACATCCATGAAATATTAATCAGCCTAAGTATAATATCAGGTCGTGATCCGGTTTGAAGTCGGGAGGAGAGTCAGTCATGTTCTGAAGGAACACTGGATGTATTCATACGCACCAGATTTGGTAATTAGGTATTCTGTGTAAAACGTAAATATCACTCAAATCTATAAATGCAATTCAATAGGAGGAAAGAAAGTGAATGTAAAAATTTTCCATTTGTTTTATTCACACTTTGATTCATGCATGAATTTATGGTAAAATAAAATTGTCAAAGGAGTTTAAGGAGTTTTTCTCGGGGGTGGGTTGGTGGAGGTGGGTGGGGGTGGAGGTCATTGTTTGTTGTTTGGTACCAGTGGGGTCCGGAGTCCATTTACGGTAACTTTACGATATGTTTAATTTTATTCATTCAATAACTTAGAACTTTTTAAAGAGGAGGTGGGGGAGGGGGGTGGTTCCGGACCCGCTGACCTCATCCACTTCTAGATCCGCGCATGAAATCCATTAGATCACTGAGGAACTCTGCTAAATGTCAACGGGAATTAGTAGTACATGTACATGATTTAGAACAAACAATGATTCTCCATTTGATTTATAATAAAGACCGAGAACATAAACATCGCTTTCAAGCTTACCTGGTCTGTGTATCCCTATCAATCAACTAAATTGAAACCCCAGATTGGATGTTAGAACTCGTCTTGTGTATACCATGTCTAGCGCTCGCGACGGTCGTGCGATTAACTTTTGTTTTTTTTTTGTGGTAGAGTGTTATTTTTTATTTGTTTCTATTGAAATAATTAAATATCGTTAATATTTATTTCGTCTTTCTACAATTCGCGTATTTGAATATCCGCAATGTTTTGAATAACCGTTTATTTGATTAATAGATGAATACAACAACATTTGGTTTTATATTTTACTTTAATATACATGTCCTCAGACAATTATGTAAATTGGTCAGTTGTGTTCTTAAATCTTGGCTTTTCATTGGTTAGAGATTTCCCTCGGCATGTTAGTCTTTTGTGTTCTGTTTTGGCGGGTAGATCGATTAATATAGTCAAGAGGGACGGTCGACATTATGTAACTCTTGGGCCAGACCAAATGCAATTGTACGAACCCTGATCCATAATCGCGCACACATGTATTTATATTCATATTCCATCGAATGGTACATTTTATTTTATCATTTATGAATGTGTTTGTGAATTATTCATTAAATCCGTAATGCTCTCAGATGCGCACGTATTCAAAATTACGATGTAAGGGAATCAACTCTTACTAAAATTGTCAAATACCCGGTATATCAGTTAATGTTTTAAATGTTTATATTCATATGAAATATGTGATAATTATGCTCATTATTGTTATTGATGTTTACAGGGTTTAAAAATACCAGCATTTATACATTAATAAATCCATCGAACTTAATTGAGACGTGGTGTTTATTTGTATATACTATAAAGAAAAAGATAAGGAGACTTGGTACTACAGAACTGGTGTCCACGTTAAGACCATGTATTCTACTCTAAGATTAGAGAGGTTATAAAATCAAACTCAAACTCGTACTCCGTACTCCGAGTATGTGCTCCACTGAGTACGCGACTTTAAAATCCGAGGTTATAAAAGTTTTCGAGTACGTTCTCCGCATAGTCTTACTTGGAGTATGCTCTAAAAGCCAGTGGATGAAATTTTACGTCTATTGAGTAAGACAGAGCACAGTAACTCATGTAAATAGTCCTGGCATGTAGGCAAACTGTACATGTATTCAGATTAATTATTTATCAACACAAGAGGCCAATAGGCCCTAACGGTCACATGAGTAGCATAACCCAGAAACAAACTTGTCAAGGAGTCTCATATATGCATTTGATTAAGATTTATTCTGGAATAGAATTTTTTTAATTTGTAATGACGACCACCTTCCTGCCTGAAAGCTTTTAAAAAGGACTATTAAACCTATAATTTTAGCGAAAAACTTAAAAGATCACAAAAGAATGCATGACCTGATATTGAAAAGGTGCAAGACTCTGATAGAAAATAATTTAATAATAATAACAAGGTGGCTATAATTCATGTTTTATCTAAAACAACCTCACATCCCCCCCCCCCCCCCGGGGGCAGACAGAAACTATCCCTGTGGGCATTTAAACAAACGAAACAAGTACTCCTTTTAAAGGAATGATCGGAAATGATATATTGATAGCTAGAAGCAATCAATATGATCAGTTTGATGTAAAATAATTTAAAAAGTACGAGGGTCAATCAAAAAATACGAAGACAATGTGGCTGTCAATCATATGATTTTTATGAAAGTCATACTTAACAAATTAATCTGTGCACCAACACTTATGTTATTGATATGCAAAGTTTTAGTCCATTTGATGAAACGGTATTTTTGGTATCCCTTTTTGAAAACAACATGTTTTGTCACCACGGCGCACGGTGACGTTCAAAACATGACGTCAAGATTAAACACGTACAGTTTATAGATATCCCATCTTTATATCACGATTAGTCTCTTGTGTCTTTAACCTTACAATTTAAAATGGCACTGAACCACTAAACATCTTATTTGCACACATTTGTTCGAGAATCATAAGTTAGTTTTTCAAAGTTTTCATTTTCTAACCGTGTGTCTCTTAGTTTACAGTAAGAATAACCATGAACGTCGGTTGACGTTACTTATTTTTTGACCAAATATTTACAGATATTCGACTCTCTTTCGGACTGTTTTATATTCAAAATACAATTATCACCACCCCCACAAAATTCATTACAGTTAAACACAAACTTGCAATTAATTGTTGACTTATTGTTTGCACCATTGAACATTTTCACAGCTTATATCGGCTTTTTCCTGAGTAAAATCCATTTTGTTTGTACTTCTCGTTGCGCCGTGACGTCTGGCGACGTCGATGTTTTTAGTCAATTCTAAAGAGGACTATCTGTCTTTAGTTACTAATATCTGTTCGACAAAACAATATATCCCGTCATTATTTGGAACATAGAATACCATGACTATACTTAATTTGAGGTTTCAATATTATTTGGTTTTAAGCCCAAATTAAAGAGATATTATTTTCAACATTATATGGTTTATTGTTGACATAACACACATTTTGACCGTGCGCCGTGACCTCATTTTTGCAGGATTAAATTATAAATTATTCTTAGAAATAAAAGAATTTTTTAACTTTTTTCCTTGCAAATTGTTTGAAACTACCGCTTAATTATGTCTACCAAATTTAGTAATGATATGACGTTAAGTAACATAGCTAAGACAAAAGTCTTTGTATTTTTTGATTGACCCTCGTACTCTATTTTTACAAAATGTAGAATATTTTGAATCTGTGCACCATAATTTCATCATTGTAAACCGTCAACAAATTTAATTTTGAAATATATTTGGGGAAAGCCGTTCGTAAACTCTTTATCTCGTTTTATATTTTTAACGTAACTATTAAATGTTAATGTATCTTCTTCTTCAGAATGCCATCATAACTTGCTATTAAGGTCGCATTATAACGTAACCTTGTTTACAAGTAATAGCTTTCCAAAAAGCTTGCCTGACTAAACACATTTATCCAATGGAAGCATGCATGTTTCAATTATGCTGTCTAATAAGAAATGAATTTTAATTCTTCGATGCTGATCAAAACTTCTAGTGCATGTACATGTATATCACTTGTAATTAAATTATTAAATTAAATTTCCAACCATAGGAAAGGATATTCAAGCACGTATTGTTTTTGAAAGTGTGCAGGGGCAGCTTCATCCAAAACATCTTGACCAGCAATTAATAAAAGGGCGAATTCTCAAAATCATGAAAAAAAAATCCTAATTGTAACTTCAATTCAATTAGATTCCTTTTTTTTCAGTTTCATTTAGTTCATGCTCCGACAAAAGATCACACAACTTCTTTATAATTACATTATATTCAATGATTAATTACTTAATATGAACAAGCAAAGGAAGATAACTTCATTAGGAAGAAGCAAGGGAAAACAATATGTAATTATAATTGGGGCGGTTATAAAGTCTCCCAAACGAACGTGGCTATCATATAGAGTAGGGATGACCCACAAAGTTTCATGATGTTCCCAGGGGCCCTTTACTATATATCAGGTGAACTAACATAACCCAAGGAACAAGAACATATATGGTTTAGGGGTGGGGGATCTCGACCGTTTTCAAGTTATTTGTGCACTTCCTGTTTGAGGAGGGTCAGGACCATCTCCGGGGCCCATGACTTACATACCATACGATGCCACTTAACACAAGGAACAAGAATATATATGGTTTAGGGGTTGGGATCTCGACCGTTTACAAAATAATTGGGCCTTCCGGTTTGAGGGGGTCAGGACCACACCCGGTGATGTTACTTAACACATGAAAGAAGAATATATATGTTTTAGGGGTCAGGGTTCTAACAGTTTCTGAGATATATGGTCAAATTCCTGGGGGGTGGGGATGACCCCAGGGGTAAGATCTTATAAACCCTAAATATTGCCTGTAACAGTCAATAACCATTAACAATAGAGTCATTGATTTTTCCAATAAGGTTAAATGTTAGACCCTCACCTGTTTGTCCCCCCAGAAAAGTGGTTGACCAACCCCAAATGAGAAAAATCAAACCAGCGTGCACATCTACATATGCAGGCCTATCGTATCCTAGAGTTTTGTACAATTCTGTTCAGTCATCTCTGAGAAACACGTCAGGTTTTTTTTTAATTTATTTCTTTTTCAAAGAAACAGACATGCAAAACAGACATTCAATCATACACACACACATACACACTTATGAATAAACACTGAAATTTATTATTTTGTGGTTACTTGCTTACATGGGAAAAATCAAGTATAGAAAAAAAATATTCATGATACAGTGTAATAAAAATAAATCAAATATCACCAGCCTAGATATCTTTCCAACTATCCCATTTTCAAAATATTGTAGTTTACCAGTTTGTATATCTTTCAATATTGTATTTTAGTTTTAAGTGATAAAGGAAACCAATCAGACATGGTGTCTTATTTGACATAAGACAACAAAAAATACATTGTTTCATATACACAATTATAAAATTAATTACTTTGTTATGAAATGACAATGGAAGTTGGCCAAGTATAATATTAGACATATTAAATCCAATTCTTTCAGAGGTCTTTCTATAAATGTATAAACTAAGTTCACTCCACAGTGTATGTATTTTCTCACAGGAAATAAAAACATGTATTATTGTTTCAACATTGTTTTTACAAAACCCACATGTGTCAGTATTTTTAATATTGATTTTTTTAAGGTAGTATCCAACTGGAAGAATTTTGTGTAAAATTCTAAATTGAAGCCATTGTACAGAAGAATCTTTGGTTGTTTTAAAACAAATCTTAAACATATCATATACAGATAATTGATAATTGTTAGACCCTCACCTGTTTGTCCCCCCAGAAAAGTGGTTGACCAACCCCAAATGAGAAAAATCAAACCAGCGTGCACATCTACATATGCAGGCCTATCGTATCCTAGAGTTTTGTACAATTCTGTTCAGCCATCTATGAGAAACACGTCAGTTTTACTATATGGCCATTTTGGCCCCACCATTAGGCCTAAACCCCTGACCCAGGGACCATAAATTTCACAAATCTGGTAGAGGGCTTCATTGACATCATATCCATGCATTTAGTTTTTAACAAATATCTATGGGAAGAGAGAAAAAGATTTTCTAAGATTTAATACATTTTTAATATATGGCCATATTTGCCCCACCATAGAGCCTGAATCCCTGACCCAGAGACCATAAATTTCACAATTTTGGGAGAGGGCTTCATGGACATCATAACCATGCATTTAGTTTTTATCAAATTTTTATTGGGGTAGAGAAGAAGATTTATAAGATTTAAATATATTTTTACTACATGATTATATTGGCCCCACCCTATAGCCTGAACCCCTGACCCAGGGGCCATAAATTTCACAATTTTGGTAAACGGCTTCATAGACATCATAACCATGTATTTAGTTTTTAACAAATATCTATGGAAGTAGAGAAGAAGATTATCTAATATTTATTACATTTTTACTATATGGCCATATTGGCCCCACCCTAGAGCCCGAACCCCTGACCCAGGGGCCATGAATTTCACAATTTTGGTAGAGGGCTTCCTGGACATCATAACAATGCAATCAGTTTTTTCCGCACATGTGTGGGATAGAGGTGAAGATTTGTTTTTAAATTTTGCTTTTTTTGCGTATTTGGCCCCACCTGTGGCACCCTGGGGGTCGTAGAGCCACCAATTTCACAATTTACATTCCTCTAACCATAGAGATGCTTCACACCAAAAATGGGAACAATTGGCCTTGTACTTGTTAACAAATAAGTTAATAAGCGTTTATAATCAAATATTTTCACTTTACGTTCTATGCTCTTGATGTTTTAATTTGAAATAAATAAAGATCATAAGTCAAAGTAAGGTAGGTAAAGTTAAATAAAAGTTGCTGCCTATATTAGACAAAGAACACATCTAGATCTCTGCAGCTAAATGTAGTATGTATGGTCACATAGGAAGCCGAATATGTACGTCATAATTTTAAAATACTGCCAGTACAAAACCTGAAAATTTGAACAGTAAACATCTAATTTCCTTTGACATGCGTTTTAATTATTTCCTGCTGATGTGTGATTTATTTCTTTATTTCCAAGTAAAATTGCTTTTTTTAAACTTTAAGACAATATAGGTTTTTATTATTTTAACGGTCTTTATATTTCAAAATAAAAGAAAACGAACTTTGCACAAAATTATTCTAAATTTCACAGCATTTTTGACACTATAGAGAAAAAGTCATCTTAAAAAGCCAATATTTTCCACAGTCAGTAGCTGTTTTATGAAAATAAAATTAAAAAAACAATAGTATAGATAAACCACAAAAATTAGGTTTCGAACCCCACCTATCCCCTTCCCCCAACACACACCAACTCCTCTTTGAAATATTTAGAACCAGGGGGTCCACAATTTGAAGTTAGAGGGGTGTCAGTATAAGGCAGGGGGTCTGAGCACCGCTTTGAGGCCCCAAGTGGGTCCAGGGCAAAGCCTTGTTGGTGACCCAGGGGAACAGTCGGCCCCGGAAGCTCATGGATTCTAGAGATTTTGTAGGGTAAAAATGAAGTCTTCAAATAGATTTTTGTGATATATCTTTTCGTGATTACCGGTAAACTTAAAGTTATAAAACAATTTACAATTGTTAAAAGTTTGTAGATTTAAGACCTGCAGTTATCAAATCCCTCTGTCTTGTGGAAATATCAGAAACATTTATTTTTATTTTTTTTTCTTTCGAATGGCTGTAAAATCAATTTTGAATAAAGTTCAATAGGATAATGTAAATTATTGAAGATTTAAAAAAATATAACTAAGCCAGCTTGTATTATAACAAGCATGGGGGAATCGTTAAAAACACTAGCTAGTATAGCCAATCACTTAAAGGTGGCTATATGGGTGACTGGCCACATTTGAATACAAGGACAGCGTAACCAAAATGGGTTTTCTATGTACGTTAAAGCATTGAACTCACGGGATTTCTTCATACTACAAACTTGAAATCCGTCTAGAGAAATCCCCTGAGTTTTCAAACCAAAGAAGATAATGAAGACTCGCAAGTTGTGCATTTTCTTTGCCAGAAGGAGTATGATTTAACTTTATTTTGACAATTTTTATTTGGGGGGGGGGGGGGGGGTGTGGGCTGAGTACGCCCCCTTTGAATCCGCCACTCATTTACCACTTATTCTAGAATTTTTTCCCTTTCCAAGGTTTGTGGCATGTATCATGATAAATGATGAATAAGTAAGTAATAGAAAGTGTTATACTTTTATGCATCCCCAATTCTTTTTAATGTTTAGAACTAACCTACGTACATTCTCACTAAAATCAAAGAAGGGATCCCGCAAGTGCATCTGACTAATATTGATTAATAACGATGTATGTACATGGATTTCTTGGTTTTAAATGATGGGGAGTATGGGTCATATTTAACTAAAAACAGAAATCTTAGAAAGTCAAGTTATTCAATGAAATGTTTTTATGTACATTATATATACATTTTAGGTATATGTACATTAATTAATGAAGCGAAATATCTGAAAGTTATTTTGATAACCTAGGTTGCAGCTTTTCCTTACTCTTAAATTCACCTCGATATTAACAATTCACCTCCATTTTATCTAGATAATTCATTGATAAAATGGTAAAAACTTTTCATTTTAATTTATATACATGTAATTAAGATTAAATTAATGCGTATACTACAGCAACATTACAATATGTAACAATATAATATGTTTGCACTACTTCTTATTTAGATTACATGTTTTGAGTAAGACTTTGAGAAAGCTCCATAGCTTACTCAGAAAATCGCCGTTTTGTACTCAGCCAGAGTACGAGTATGGGTATGAAAAAGTTTTATAACCTCGATACCTTGAGTACGAGTACGATTTGGAACACGTAGTACGATTTGGAGTATGAGGTCGTGTCCAAGAAAGTTTTATAACCTCGGGGCCAGGAGGTGATTTCTCGAGCAACACGCACTGCCAGTGATCACAATTCATAGAACTACTACACCATTGCGACTAACGGGACATATACCGTGTCTTCATCTTCAGAGATCCATGAACTATTTACAAACTTCCCTATAGTGACGTTTGTGTTCAATACCGGTACTACCTGGCCAGTCTGATTAGAGTACGGTAGGATTCCTTGATGTTACCTTTCTTTTTGCACGTGCTTATCATATTTTTTTTATCTCTGTATACGTTCAAACTTAGTTGGTTAGACTAACCCGAACCCCATGAACCGTACATAGAGAGTGTTAGTTTCAACAGTGAAACTATTCATCCTTTGATGCCGATTCAGGGTCAAAAAGTACAATAGATTGACATTGAGAAGGCGCAACACCAAGATCCAATCATCAGGGATTGGATATACTTTGCTGAACGAGAGAGATTCCCTGAGAAACACGAGTTACCTCCTACCCAAGAGTCGACAGTCTTCAGGAAGAATTTCAATAGATTTAAGATCATTGACAACAAATTGTACAAAGAGACAACGACAGAGTTTGAAACTCACCAACAGCGCGTAATACCACTAGAGTTAGTTATTTGAAGTACTAAGAATGTCGCATGACAATCTTGGTCATCCAGGCAGAGATTAGACAACAGCTTTTATCAGGGAGATATTCTTTTGGCCCGGGATGACTGGTGACATTGAGCAGTGGATTAAAGGCTGCATAAGATGTCTGCTGAGGAAATCACCAACCAACAACAGAACTCCTTTAGTCAACATATGGTAAATGTGTATCAGCCGTGATAAAGCTGTTCTAGTAATAGTGTATCAACCCTGATATAGGTGTTCTGGCAGCGATGTATTAGCCCTGATATAGCTGTTCTGGTAATAGTGTATCAACCCTGATATAGATGTTCTGGTAGTAGTGTATCAGCCCTGATATAACTGTTCTAGTAATTGTGTATCAGCCCTGATATAGCTGTTCTACTAGTAGTGCATCAGCCCTGATGTAGCTGTTCTACTAATGGTGTATCAGCCCTGCTATAACTTTTCCTATCAGTAATGTATTAGTCCTGGTATAGCTGTTCTGGTAATAGTGTATCATCCCTGATATATGTGTTGTGGTAGTAGTATCTCAGCCCTGATATAAGTGTTCTGGTAATAGTGTATCAGCACTGATATAGCTGTTTTGGTTATAGTGTATCAGCCCTGATATTGGTGTTGTGGAAGTAGTGTATTCGCCCTGATATAGCTCTTCTGATAATAGTGTATTGGCCCTGATATAGCTGTTGTGGTAGTTGTGTATCAGCCCTGATATTACTTTTGTGGTAGAAATGTATTAGCCCTGATATAGCTGTTCTGGTAGTAGTGTGTCAGCCCTGATATGGATGTTTTGGTAGCGATGTATCAGCCCTGATATAGCTGTTCTGGTAATGAAAAGTGTATGAGCCCTAAAATAAGTGTTTCGGTAGTAGTGTATCAGCCCTGATATAGGTGTTTTGGTTGTATTGTATAAGCCCTGATATAGCTGTTTTGGTAGTAGTGTATCAGCCCTGATATAGGTGTTGTGGTAATTTTGTATCAGCCATGGTATCGCTGTTGTGGTAGTTGTGTATCAGCCCTGATATAGCTGTTGTGGTAGAAGTACATCAGCCCTGATATAGCTGTTATGGAAGTAGTGTATCAGCCCTGATATAGCTGTTCTGGTAGAAGTGTATAAGCCCTGATATAGCTCGTGTGGTAGTAGTGTATCAGCCATGGTATCGCTGTTGTGGTAGTTGTGTATCAGCCCTGACATAGCTGTTGTGGTAGTAGTACATCAGCCCTGATATAGCTGTTGTGGTAGTAGTGTATCAGCCCTGATATAGCTGTTGTGGTAGTAGTGTATCAGCCCTGACATAGCTGTTGTGGTAGTAATGTATCAGCCCTGATATAGCTGTTGTGGTGGTAGTGTATCAGCCCTGATATAGCTGTTGTGGTAGTTTTGTATCAGTGATGATAAAGCTGTTGTGGTAGTAGTGTATCAGCCCTGATATAGCTGTTGTGGTAGTAGATTATCAGCCCTGATATAGCTGTTGTGGTAGTAGATTAATAGCCCAGATATACCGGTAACTGTCATGGCCTACATGTAGATTAGACATTTGAAAGCGGGGTAACAAAGTTACTAGCCCAAGATTCAAAGTTACTAGCCAGATATTTGTCGGACATGTCAACATTTATTTTATAAAATACCTAAATTCTATGTACATACTGTTTTCTCCTGTATGATACTATGATATATGATTATTAATATACAAAATATTTATTACTTTCATGTTTTCTGCAGTAGACTTGTTTAACTTCATTGATCTCTCACATTTATGTTAGAAAATTGGTTTGGGTGTTTATATATAAGAAAACCTAAACACAACATTTGTGAACATAAACATACTCTATAAGATCACTGCAACTATCTATGTGTGCATGTATTTTATCCTGTTGAATTTCTATGTACAGAATACAACTATGCAATTAATTATGTAATGGTAAATTTTAATTGAAAATAATGTAAAATGCACAAACAATAACATGCAAAATATGAATATGGTTGTTTTTTTTCACTAAGCAGGTCACTTTAAGATGTGTTCATGAGAATAGTTATTGCAGAAATTTATAATATCTCTGTAATGCATCTCTCTCTCTCTCTCTCTCTCTCTCTCTCTCTCTCTCTCTCTCTCTCTCTCTCTCTCTCTCTTTTACCGGCATATATTTCCAACTCTGGTTATAATTTACTGCCACAGGTAATGTTTTTGCTAGCCTGACCTCTAAAATCGGTAGCCCCGGGCGTCAGGCGATAACAATTGAACACCCCTGCTTTGTCCACCGATAAGGGACTGTCTCTCGGAGAAGAAATAATTTTGTGTTTCAAGTCTAAGGAGAGGGTCCGAGGCCTATTTTCTGGAATTCTACTATGATTTTAAAAAAAGTTTGATTTTCCATGGAGTATCCCCATGGACCCCCCCCCCCCCTTCCTTTTTAGATCCACGCATGACGGCACCCGATAAGCAATAACAAACGAGTCACTTAGAATTATTTGTTGCCATCTTTTGGTCTATTTTTGGTCATTTTGAGTCCATTCAGGTAACTAGAAACACCCGGCGTAGCGCAATGAACCCGATCATGAATGCGAGATGTTTCTATAAAATATTATTAAATAGATGATACTCCGCGCAAGCGCGGGAATTAACACTTTATTAACACAATTTAACACTTTATTATCATATACCGGTAATACTTTATATGTTGAACCATATTTTTGTTCTTTTTTTTGGATATACTTTGTCCCATTTCTTCCTTATCTTATTTTTAAAAATTGAAATAAAAAACAAACTGCATTGTTGGATAATTAGAGGAGCGTGCAGGGATGAAAAACCTAAACTGAAATTTGATAATATTATATACATGTACGTAGCCTTAATCCTGTTTGTTGAACCTGACTGAAAAAAATAAACTTTTTTATTGTATATATTGTGTACATCTTTCTAAATGTTGTTATTTTGGTCAATTTTCAATATAATTTGTATTACTCTCCCAAATAAAAATTTCAGAAAAAAGACTGTTTTGATAAACAATCTGGATGAGGGGAGGGGGGTCCCCATTAAACTTATAGACGTAGAATACAATAATCTGTTCATTATAATCTTTACCAATTAATGTCTAGGGTTTACAACCAATCTGTGGTGGTATAAAAAAGTATGAAATTAAAACACGCTAGGTTATGCATTATTATCCATTTGCATGCATACATTAAACCAAAGTTGTCAGATTCAAAGTATTTGGCCGATGGTTAATTCGCCCTACACTTTAAGTCATGATGTCATTTAGTCAACTCGTTCCTGGGCACCCCGTTCTGGAAAGTTCTTTCCATTAATACTGAAACCGCATTAGTTGTTCCATTTAATTTATTAACTTGTTGTACTTATAGAAGTCCGATCCAAGGTATCTGGCCGCGATGCATGATGAACTCGTCCTACACTTTTTGCTAATTAGTTTTTGGTTACCCCGTTTTTGGTTACCCCGTTTTGGAAAGTTCTTAAGAAAATGTGTATCAAAACTACTAAAATCGCCCACTAAAGAAACGAATTTACTCATTTTATTTATTCAACACTAGATGATAACCCGCGCGAGCGCGGGAATTAACACTTAACAAATAAATGCATAATGCAATAATGTTGAGTCAATATTTTTCCATATATATTGTGTCTGAATTATTTCTTTATAGTTTTCTTAACCTATTTTTTAAAATTGAAATTAAAAAAACTGCATAGCTTGATAATTAGAAAAGGGATGAAAAGTTAAACCGAATTAGATGATATTTACATGAACATGGCCTTTATTCTGAGTGGAGAATGGGCCTTTATTCTGAGTGGAAAATGATTACAATGATTTTTTTTCAAACCAGTGAGTGGGTATTTAGGACGTCATATGTCTAAATTTTGTTCCCTATGTCAAATTTCACTAATATCTTTATCCCTGTCCCAAATTTGAAGTTCAGATAAAAGACTTTTTAGAAAAAAAATATTGGAGAGGGTAAACCCCCCTCCCCCAATTTAACTTCCCCGTTTGATAACACAATTAATGTATAAAGTTCACTACCAATATGTAGTGCTATTAAAATGTTTGACACTTAAAAAAACGCACGTGTATGCATATTTATTTGCATTTTTTAAAAACCAAAGTTGTCATTTTTTATGGATCTTGCTCTACACTTTCCGCCAATGTGTAAATAACTAAAATTATCGGAGGAGCTGGGGTCCGTACCCTGAGAATATAATATTTGGAATGTTTTGGTAATAGGATTTAGCTGTTTTTATTTCGATATATTTGTTTATTAGAAAGATATACTGATTTAAACTTGGAATACTTTAAAATAGGGCCGCAAAATTTCGCGAGATTTTGATCAGTTGCCAATTTCTGTTATTTATGTATCTGATTTGACAGAAACAATGTATATTTATTTATGAAGTTCAACCATGAACATATTGTGTTGACAACTCAACGATGTGTATACCATCTTTCGATCCCACGAGAAATAAAAGTTAGAATATGATATTTCATATATTCCAGAGTACCGTCCCTTGAAGTCTGCTGTAGAGTAACAATGTAAGTTGTTAATGAGTATGTTGACTGTAATGTCGTAAGGGAGATGACTCGTTTTATAAACGTCTTCAGCAGGGTACATACACCAAACCTCCATTTCAGATTGCCAACATGTAAAATTGAACTATCATCTTATATTATGTTTTCATATAAACATCACTGTATTTATGAGCATGTTGACTGTAATGTCATAAGGGAGATAACTCAAACTATCAACCTCTTCAGCAGGGTACATACACCAAACCTCCATTTCAGATTGCGAACATGTATAATTGAACTATCATCTTATATTATGTTTTCTTATTAACATCACTGTATATATGAGCATGTTGACTGTAATGTCATAAGGGAGATAACTCAAACTATCAACCTCTTCAGCAGGGTACATACACCAAACCTCCATTTCAAATTGCCAACATGTAAAATTAAATTATCATCTTATAAATTTGTATATATAATTTGTTGACCACCCAGTCTCCTATACTCTCTCTCTCTCTCTCTCTCTCTCTCTCTCTCTCTCTCTCTCATTTTCTCTCTTTTCTCTCTTTTCTCTCTCTGTGTGTCTCTCTGTGTCTCTCTGTGTCCCTCTCTGTGTCCGTGTCTCTCTCTCTGTCTCTCTCTCTGTCTCTCTCTCTGTCTCTCTCTCTGTCTCTCTCTCTCTCTCTCTCTCTCTCTCTCTCTCTCTCTCTCTCTCTCTCTCTCTCTTTTTCTATAAATTGACCTATACACTGTACTCTAGCCAGTGTAATTCACCATATGTTAATGCAGTAGCTTACTCAAATGAGATTTTTTACGCAACAAAATGACTATATGCGTTAGAATACAGTAACCGATTCTGATAATATACTCAGTAACACTACATTTTTATGTTATACACGTACTGAGTAACATTGCATTTTTTGAGATGTTTTGTATAATATTTTAACACAGCGTTATCCTGTGATAACGGATGGACGCCATAGCGTCCTTTTACCGAGGGCTTCTAATATAAGGGTTATATCTGTCATCACTGTCATACTTCTAAAGTATTTAAAAACAACTATAGTTGTTAGATTAAACCGGTGCATAACACATTTCAGTACATTATAAATTTCTGATTTTTGTAAAGTACATCTTAAGTCGGTAAAGCTGTTGATAAAGGTATGCATGTACTCTTTAATGATATTTACACCTGTACATTTATTGTGTATACCCCCTTCCTCTCTTTGTCTCTCTCTTTGTCTGTCTGTCTGTCTCTCTCTGCCTGTCATTAATGTTTGTCATTTTACATTTAATGCCCCCCCCTTTTTTTTTTAAAAGGAAGATGATATTTAAAAAACAAACATCATATTTATGAAATAAGTAGTCCATTTCGTAATTTGACGTTATGATTAAAATACAGTGTATCAAATGACATGTACATCTCACAGACTGTTGCCTGTTATTTCTATCTAAATGGACACACATACACGAAGTTTGAATTTTAAATTGACTTACCGGGTGCCATTTGTTTCAATATGCAGTCCTCTCACTTTGACCCGGATGCTATGCATACTGTTTATTTCCATTATTTACACCGGATTCTCCATGAAGCAGAAGTCATAGTCTATTATATACAATGTTTATATCCCTTTGTTTAATTCACACCTGATTCTCCATGAAGCAGAAGTCTTCAGTCTATAATAAACAAACAGGAACCACAATACGGAACATCAACAGTTTTTGTCAACAAATAACGAGCTCGGTTTCCTCTCTTTGCCAACAAATACTTAACGCTACTAACATATGCCCACTACCCATTCCCTGATCATGATCGACATGCGATGTTTATATCTGAAAATCAAATCAGATGAATATAATAATGAATACTTATACCTTACCTGAATAATGACAGTAAACGTACTATATGCCCCGGATGTTGGAATGTTTAAATGTCCGGCCACCAATATAACACCTGAAGTCAGGTGTACCCCCATTTATGTAGAATGTGTCAGGCTGACATCTTATACCCGACAATAGAAGTGTCACCTGATTGGTTGGTTTGCAGTATAGTATGTGTTACGCAATGAAATATTGTACAAAATTTCTAGAAACGTGTGTTTTCATAAGATGAATATTTAGCCGTAATGTACTATTTGAATTAAAGAGAGTTATGAAAAGTATATTGAATTTTATATAGTTATCTTATATTTGGTGGTCGTAAGTAAATACATAGGATCAAAAATATAAAACCATGGCGACGACTACAAAGGTATTTATGATAATCGAAATATCAAGCGAAAAATAACTGAAGCAAAACCTCGGGAAAGAGTATAAAAACATTAATCATGTGTTAAAGACTTAAAGAGTTTAAGCACCATTTATTGTACAAAATTTAAAACTATATAAAAAAAACAATGTAAAGGTTTCTTTTGGCCTGTTGTAGGATCGAAATCAATATACACATATGTCTACCTGCTTATACACATGTCACGATGATAATATGCCTACTTACTTTTTTAGCTCACTTGAACCTTTTGTTCATGTGAGCTTTTCTAATCACATATTGCCCGGCATCTGTCTGTTTGTCTGTCCATCGTCCATCTATCTGTAAACTGTTCATATTTTCTGATTTCTATTCTAGAACCACAATCTAGCCAAACTAACCATATTTGGAAAAAAGCATCCTTGTTGAAATGAGATTTTAAGTTTTTTTTCAATGAAGTGCTTAACACTGATTAAAGAAGGATTTTTATAAAACAGTGAACATTTGGTGTGTGTCTTTTATACCAGATCTTCTAAAGAAATTTATAAATCGTAGCCCCCTGGAATAAAAGTCAGACCCCATGATGGTAAGATGTTTTAATTTAACGCAAGAAATGAAATTGTTTAAAATTGTCTTCTTAGGAACTACAATGCTACAATTTTTTACACAAGTATTGACTTCTAAAAAAGGAGATAATAAAAAGAGAGAAAATCTGATGTGTGTCTTCTGATGAAGATTCTAAATCGTGACTGGGATCCTAAGATTGTGCAACATTTTAATATAGATGCAATAAGTAAATTATTTAAAAAAAGTAATTGTCTTCTCAGAAATTATAATGCTACACTGTTTGATATAATTATGCAAGTATCCTAAAACTGTGAATGTTCTAGATTGTAAATACTGGGACCCCTAAACTATTCTTCTTCATACAGTTTTATTCAACCCTGATCCCCAGACCAATGCTGGACCTCAACATGGGTTCAAAGTTCAGCATAATTTTTTTAGGAAAATGATAAAAATCCTTTACGCAAGAAATACAAGGCAATGTTGAGTTATATTACTCTGTAAGCGTTACCATACCCCCACATCTCTATCTCAAGGTCACAGTGGCCTTTTTTTTACTTTTTATAATTATTAATGGTCCATATTGCAGTTTTCTTTTTAGGCCTAGGATAGCTAATTTATCTTAGATTTTTATAAATGATGTCCAATAAAGTAGGCTTTATTTCATGCATTGTTATTGTATTGTCAAACTTAGGAATATATGAGAGTTTTATAATATTTTTAAAGAGTTTTATATTTTAAAAATTTGAAATAGGTTGATACAAGAACTGTTGTTCAGGTGAGCGATGTGGCTATTTGCCTATTGTTGTACTTATTACATATGTCTTCTTGTATCCTCTCTCGTTCTGCTTCGTTTTCTTTTTTCTCTCTGCCTATACGCTCTCACATACTGTGCGCATTATAAATGAAGACATGATTTTAGTCTATATCTATCTTCTCTTTATTTGCATAAATGATCGATTTTTACTTTCAAGCATATCAATGTGAACATATTAAATGCAACCTTTTCTTTTGAACATATTGTAACGGACGAAAGTCTTAAGGTCCTATAATATCAAGGGTAGTATTAATAGGTGACTTTGAGTCCCATACCGTGGATTAAATTTCATTAAAATTAAAATGGTTATATTTATTATCATTTGCATCCTTAAAGCTATTAAAGTGGTTAGATAATAGTGATGCATCAACAATTCTAGTATGCGTTATCATTTTCTGAATTCAATCAAGAAGACTTTGGTCTGTAAAACTACTGATAAGTGTATGTTTTTGCGCATGCTCTATTATGATAATTTACAACAAAGTTTTATAATATTCATTAAGATCTCTCTTCCATCTTTTCTCTCTCTCTCTCTCTCTCTCTCTCTCTCTCTCTCTCTCTCTCTCTCTGGGTGTTTTTATTTTGTTTTAACCGTGCACTGTAATTATAGTTGCTTATCACCCTCCACTCCATTCCCTTTTCTTTAAATGTCGAGACATCAGACTGGCTGCCCTACATTCTAGAAGTGACGGAATGCGACACCTGTTTACCTACGATGACGCAAATAATTGGAATGTCAACCAGAAGACTGTAAGCCGATAGCGTGTTTAAGGATGAACATATATTAAGAATTAAAAAAAACAGTTAATCTGCCTTTAAAAAATCTGTTCAATGTAATTGTATTATTGTATCAAATACATCTATTGCTATGTGGATTGATAATGTTAATCCATGCATCAGAGAAAGAAACATGTCTGTGTGTATAGTCTTACATTAATATTTATCTATTATCTACCTGCTACGTTTTCATAATATTTTGTTATACAGGAATGTGAACTCTGAATTATTAGAGATCGTCTTTCATATTAAGTGTAATTACAAGTTAGCGTCTTCATTATTTAAAACCTTTATCGGCATCTATACAGTTATATTAAATAATTGTTTGTACAGCTATGCTGTTGTTTTGGAGATATGATACGTATGTTTTACATCATAGATCGACATTTAAAATGCATTGTTCATTAAAAAAAAAACGTTCTTTGCCTTGCAAAGCTTATAAATTATTTAATCTTTTAAAAATATGTTAGATATTTTCAGTCTTTGTCATTAAAAAAAAGAAAGCAAAATGAAGCATAAAAAACGAACACAGATTAAAAACACGTGTTGGAAAATAAGGATTCCATATAAAATGCTGCCCCTTTGCAAAGTCGACCTTAGTCGGAGCAAGTTTACTCTTTTGGTATGAAATAAAACTTCTCAGATGTCATGCTTTTACAAATTTAAGTAGACAAAGATTAGTCATGTGTTAACTATATTGACATCTACGGCGATAGGTTTATGACTATAAAGAAAATTCAGTAGAAAATCATATATCCCCCGATGGTGTAAATCGATGGTAGGTGGGATACCTTTTCTTACACGCTTTTGTAAATAAATCATTTTCCCCACAGACTAACTTATTCTCTTTTAACAATTCAAAATTCAATTCTTTGCAAACTTGTTAAAAAATTAAATGTACTACTAAATTTTTCGCGATATATCTTTTCTATTCATTGGCTTTCATTATATCATATGCTTGGTCTTATTAAACCGTATCGCCTGCGAGATTTTCACCTAGTCGGATATCTTTTTTTTTTCGTATCTTTATCATATCATATTTTTCTTCAACTAAACGGTTTACCTGAATTTTGTAAATACAGATTAATGTGTAATTTTGAATTTGTAACCTATTTTCAAAGTTTCGTATCCATTAAAAAATGACAATAACAAACTGTCAACTGTCTCAAAAATCCATATATCGAAATACAAATTCAAATCAGAGCAATACGGACCTCCATAAAGATAGAGATGGCATTAGGTGCCTAGGAGAAAAAATTATCCCCCGCCGACCGGTCGCACCCCCAGGTGTTCATTGTCAATGTCATGAAAAACGGAAGAAGACGTAGTCAGTCCGGGGTAAAAATAATGGTCTAACAAGTATGAACAACTTGTCAGTCAGCATGTGTCTTTATGAAACATTTTATTTGCTGACTAGGTCATTGAAGCAACCATAGAACTTGCCTTAATATGTTTTTGATAAAGATTCTTGATATTCTTGTTCAATTAACTTGTTTGCTAGTAGCTTGCCTCGTTTAGAAAAGTGTTCGTATGTAGAGCATGCTCCATGAAGACTGAGCTGAGAGACATTAACCCCAAAGGCAGGTGATAATAGTATTTTGCTACATAAGTAAGGGAAGTTGACGATTTCTTTTAATCCCCGATGTTTCCATTCCCTTTTCATAACAGGACAACTACTTGTATCTCTTTAAAATTTTTACTCATACTGTTTTTCATTTGGCGATATTAGTTCAAGTTGGACGATCTGACTAATATCCGACATTATCCTCATGTTAGTTAAATAGACGCTGATTTTGACATCATCCTTATCATGTTTCTTTGTCATTTGTTTCTGTTATAAATTATGTGCTCTGTTTTCTCACTCTACTTTGTCTATGCTGTTCTGCTTTTGTCTGTCTGTCTGTCTGTCTTACTCTTTATCTGTCTCTTTCCGCTTCTTCCCATCTCTTATCTCTTTTCTCTCGCTCGTAAATTAAAGATATGTAATGTAATATTTATGTATCAACACGTTGCATGCTGTTTTTCTTATTCTGTACTTTGTTCTTTTATATTAAAAAGCAAAGAGGCAGACATACTACGTTTAGTTTTGAAATAGTAAGTTGCACACTTTATTTGTTGGTTAAAAAAGTCATAATGGTACTTTTAAAAAGTGTCAGGATTTTGTTTTAGGTAACAACAAATGATAGGGGTATCATGTGTCCTTCTATCTCGAAATTATGGGTCTTCCCAAGTTATTACTTTACAGCTTTCAACATGTTTTCGTCGTTGTCTGCTGCATCGCCATGCGTAATCGAAAGTCACCCGATCACTGTGTGTCTCTTTAACTTTCAGGTATAGATGATGTGAAGATACCCTAAATGTCAATGTTACTAATCACAGGAAAGATTAAGAGTCACATTTTTAATAAAGGAATTAAACATGAATTGATCACTTAATTTTGGACTGTCCATTGCATTGATATGCATACAAATATCATCGCTTCTAACCTTTTATAAGAATAGTTTATCATTGTACTAAAGGAAATCCAAACACTATGTAATATACAAGTTATACCGATGTTTTATGAAATATTTAACTGTTTAAATCAGCTTTAGAAATCAAACAAATAAACAGAAAAAAAAAAAAAATAAATAAATAAAAAAAAAAACCTCAACAAAATAAAAAACTGGCAATCAGCCTTTTATTTATTTTTATTCAAACTCCTTATCTTATTTCGATTCTTTATATATTTCATTTCAAACGATGTACAAGTCACAAGATAACCTTTTACATATCAGTATAAACAGATAAATTGTTATCAACTTTTTGGTAAGTGTAAAGTGATTTTCCTTACTATTTTAAACTATAAAACAAATACATTGCTCATTTATCAGCATTTATTTTTGAATTGTACTATCAATGTCCTGCATCAAATTCTGCTCTTAGAGCCTCATTTTTTCAACAACTACGAGGGTTGTCCCAAATTAGCGTAGACAAGAGCCGTTATTCAGTTAATCAAAGACAAAGAAAGATGAAATTTGTGCCTCAAAGGGTTCAAGAAATTTGCATTCAAATAATGTTTTAAAATTATATTTTGTTTCAGATTAAATTAGTGAAGTTAAATCATGTTAGATCAGAATTTCCACATACGGCACAATGTCAAAAACAAAAAGTTAAAATCAACACCAACAAAATTTACTACTGATATCGTCTCTTCACTTGCCTCGGATAGTCTTTTAAACACCATCATCAGTCCCGTAAATTCATGTGGTGCACTTTGTTTACATGTAAAAATGGCGACTCTCGATCTCGATGAAAATTCAACATACTTGATTTTCCGAGGTCGGTAGCGTGTTTCGGAGAAAGTCTGAGGCAAATAAAGAAGCGATATCAATAGTAAATTGCATGAAGAATTTAATGGTACTAATTGTTTTCACAGAATTTGCGTATAAATAAGGTAAATCAGTCCAAAACTAGCGCACGTTTTTCTGCACAATAAATATACAATTTTTTCAATGGGTGGCCCTGTAGCTCTCCGGTATGTCAATATTTTTTCCCGGAGAGCTACAGTTCTGCAGCTACTCTGTGATAAATGTTCAAATATTCTAAGATGATTGTCAGATGTACACTCACCTTTTAACTTTATAAACTATGCTCTCTGTGATAAATGTTCATATATTCTATAGTGATTGTCAGGTGTACACTCAGCTTATAATTCTATACACTATGCTCTCTGTGATAAATGTTCATATACTCTACGCGGGTAGGTTAAGGCAACTCCGAGTTTATTCACCGTCAAAATTATGATCAATTTTAAAAAAAATTATTTTTATGAAAACCAGTGCGAAATATTAATACCAAGTGAATGTGTTCACCAATATATTATTTTTCTACTTCGGATTCGACTCGATCTTTGACGCTGCCCTGCCATGGTATCACGTGACAGTTAAAAATAGATCACTTTTTTACCTTAACAAAAAATAAAAAGTGTAACACTACCCGAAGTTCATTTGTATGTTTGCTACAATAATTCGATCGGCAATTAGTTCATGTTTATTAGTATTACTGCTAGAATCCTATTGTTAATCGCATAAAATAAATATTGTAAATATTTATCGGAAACCCTCTCAACTTCTATAATTTCATTGCAAATACTACGTATTTTTGATTTAAAACAACAAAGCACACGATTCTAGCAGGACTATTCAAGTAGTTTAGGTCATATACTGTTGATAATTACCAAAGTCATCTTTCATAATATCCGGGGTAGTGTTACACTTTTGCCTTTTTTTGTAAACACTGACAGAGGAAAGGCTGGTCAAGGCATTTAAATGTCGATCTGCTTACCTTATGACACTCGCTGATTAAACAAAACATCCATGCCTGTATTATCCTGATTATATCCTTTTTGACATTCATCTAAATCTTAGGTATCTGTATTAAATAAGCCTTATTTCGGCAATGTTTACACTGCATTCCGATGATTTGTCTCCCGACATGATCTTCTCTATTAAACATGCTTGTGATGTCATCAATGATAATAATACATAATACAGAGAAATCGAGGATATATTCAGTCTGCAGTTTTTATAATTTAAACCAGAGATAAAGTTAAAATCGACATCTTTCAGAGTAAAATATGACATCAAGCTGCTTATTCTGACGTCATATCGATCAGAGGAATTTGATCGCTGAGAGTTGCCTTATTATACCCGCGTATGGTGATTGTCAGATGTACACTCAGATTATATATTTATACACTATGCTTCCTGTGATAAATTTTTATATCATCTATGATGATTGTCAGATGAACACTCAGCTTATATCTCATTACTTTCTGCTCTCTGTGATAAATGTTCATATATATGCTATGGTGATTTTCAGATGTACACTCAGCTTTTTACTATATACACTATGCTCTCTGTGATAGATGTTCATATATTTTATGGTGATTGTCAGATGTACACTCAGCTCATAACTCTATACACTATGCTCTCCGTGATAAATGTACATATATTCTATGGTGATTGTCAGATATACACTCAGCTTATAACTCTATACACTATGCTCTCTATGATAAATGTTCATATGTTCTATGGTGATTTTCAGATGTACACTCAGCTTAAAACTATATACACTATGCTCTCTGTGATAAATGTTCATATATTCTACGCAACACCTATGTAACACTTTGGTATGAAATATAACTGTATTATATATTATCGTTAAAGGAAAATTTAGTTAACATAAATACAATGTAATGCTAAAGAAATTAATATGTCAATATATTTCCAATCATGTTAAAGTTATAAAGTTGTATCACTGTTTCTCCAGATAAATCGAAAGATACAAAAGGGATGTTTATAAATTAGGCGGACTTTATGGAAAATAAAATAACTTGGTGACACCTACAAATCAAAGGCACATAAATCATAAGGCGACAATTACACTATATATTGGTCTTTAAAACATTTTTTCATATTTTCAATAATTGTGAAATAATTGTGTCAGTTGCTTCAGACATGTCTTGTAATAACAGCGCAATAAGAAGAAACTCCTATGATCCTTTCAGTCATGTTTATAAGAAATGCACAGAATATCGAACATTTTCTTGTTAGTACCCCCATAATATACCACTGTAAATGTATAATGTCAGATCAACAATATGAAATTAAAAAAAAAAACAACCAACATTGAACCCGAATTTTAAATAATGAAACTATTATTGTTTGATGTTCATAACAATAGATCGTAAAGATTTGCAGTGCTTGGGTTTTGTTTAAATTACCCTAGAACATAAACAAACGTGTTCATCTCTGTACGTTTCTAATCACGGGTTCTGTTGTTAGGTAATACCAACAGAACACTAATATGTAATTTAACAGCGTGAAAACACATATACAAAGGTTTTTATATATTTGTGAGGTATATTTCTGTAAGCAAGTGAATTGGTTTTAAGATTAAGTTTTAAAAATAATGACTTTGTTTGCAAAAAGATTAAACCAAAGAGAACAAAAATAACATTATCAATTTAACTCTATGTAATGTACATGAAAATATATGAACATTTTAAATATATTACCGTTTTATTAAAGTTCATCAACGTTATGCCATGCATGTTTATAATGATTTCTTTTTTTAAACAAATTTTTACATGAAAGGGTTGTATTTCCAGTGTCATTTGGTTTTTTTTAGCTTAATTGCGTACAATTTTATTCTGTTATAATCATCATATCACCAACAAAGGATTACCTGTTCACTGTGTAGATTAAAAAAGAAAAAAAATAAATGTTTTGCTACTTATATAAAGATTATGTTTCCCCTAAGTTAACTACCACATGTAAAACTAGACAAGTTTGACGCAAGCATCAAGATTCGACCGCTAATCTTTATTGATATAATATCATTTGTGTTTATTAAATACTGTGCATTACTTTATTGGTCAAGGGTTTAAGGATAATTCGTGGCAAAAACTATATTGTAGTAAATTTAATGAAAAAATGACAATAGCAAGCCATCAGCCATCTAAAAAATCCATAAAACGAATTACAATTTCAAAGCAGAGCAACATGGACCTCCAAAAAATAGAGGTAGGATCAGGTGCCATGGAGGAGTAAACATCCATTGTTGCCCGGTCACACTCGCCGTTGGCCAAATGTCATATCGGTAAAAATGTCATTATCGGGGAAAACGTTGTAGTTTGGAGAAAATATCATAATTGGAAAAAACGGACAAAAATCCGTGAACAATTCGGTATTTAATCAACAATCAAGAGCAAAGCAATCACGGACATCGTGAAAACCTCAAAGGCAGGATCAGGTGCCATAGAGGAGTGAGCATCCTCTGCTGACCGGTCACACCCGCCGTGTGCTCTTTGTCGTATTCGGAAGAAAAAAACCGGAAAAGTTCGTAGACAATTAGGTGATTAATAATGGTCTAACAATTAGTATGAAAAACGCCAGTCAGTGGAAGATTGTATTTGCTGACAAGGTCGTTGTATCGACCATAGAACTTACGAAAAGATGAGATTTATAAGAATAGCATGCCCTTACGTATTGCGACTTTCTTTGTCTATCTTGAAAGCGCGGGAAAATAGTTTGGCAATGATAGAGACAGAGAACCTGTCTAGTTATTTACAAATAAATTGAAAACAAATTATTTTGACTTGTATTATTCATAAGCTCAATTTTGTATCAATCAAAACAAATGTCAGTAAAATTGTCTGTAATTTTAAAACGTAATAAACATTCATACTGTTACACTCATGTGTGCCGTATACAGGGCCACTGCTAACCTAAATATATAATTCTGTCACGTCATGTTGCTTCGTTTCATGTACAGTTGATTTAAATGATAGTGAATTTATTATGATATTATATAGTTTTCAATGTTTTAAATACATTCAAAAAATAAATAAATCAATCATTAGCTTTCTACGCCTACATTTATCTCTACAGTAAAACGTTTTACAGCACCACATTAAATCATTCACAATTCTGCAAAACCATAACATATAATCGCATGCCTCCTGGCGGCCGATAATAATTGTAAAATGGTGATAATCAATGCATGCACACAAGACAAACAATGCATAAATTAATTTAGAAAATTGAGTGAATTGACAATATGTATCTGTATTTTGGGCTGCATGAAGAATGGTAAGAAAAGACTATTGTGACACCTGATTGTTGATTATGTTAATCATTGATTTTTTTTTAAATACAAATATATTATGCATGGGTGCTTGAGGAGATGACATACCCCTCTCCGATGTTGACCTTATTCTGAATAAAGTTACTAGTTTGCTTTGATATAAACAATCTCAGAGTCATGGAGTTTTACTATAACATATTTAAGTAAAATAAAATGCATATTCAATTTTTAACCATATTGACACAAATCTTGAGCAATAGGTATATGACTATGAATACAGGTGTTATCCAGAGGAGAATCAACTTTACCTCGGCGGTGGGTGGAGTTTCGTTTCTAAAGAGCATTCATTAATTAATTATTTTTCCATAACATTGCTCATATCAAATATTTTCTTTTAACAATTCAAAGTTGTTGCTTTTTCTTTTTCTTTTTATCCATTGATTTTTATGATGTTATGTGTCACTTTTTTTTAATGCAGAAAACCCGGTGAGATTTTTACCTAGTGACAAAAGCCAAATTTCTTCCTAAATGTATCATTTCTTTTCAGATCTTTATTGTGTCTTTTCTTCTTTTCAGCTAAACGGTTGACTGAATTTTGTAAATGCGGTTTAAAGTGCAATTTTACATTTTTCAAACCTATTTTCAAAGTTTCGTATCCAACACAGAATTGAATACATCACGTGTATTCATGCTTTATATAAAGCTATACCTTGCCGAATTCTCTTTTTTACGTTGACTATCAAAATTGGTCCCGTCAAAACTTTGTGCAGAAGTGTCTTTGTAAATAGGAACCAAATCTATTCTTTAAAGTATATAGACTAATTTGAGATAACACAATGAACTGACTAAGGATAAAATAATTTTAACATATTATTCTTTCTGTCTCTTTCTTTTTTCCTGCCTTTCATATAACTTCTTTTTCTCGCTAAATTTCTGTAAACTATGTTCCTTCTTCTTTCCTATAATGTTTGGTTCTCTTTCTCTTTCTCTCTCTTTCTCTTTCTCTCTCTTTCATTCGCTCTCTCTTTCATTCGCTCTCTCTCTCTCTCTCTCTCTATTTCAAATTGAAGATATGGAATGTATAAGGTCGCAACATGTCATATCTTTGCTTTAATGCTGGACGTTTTTAATGCTGGACCTCTTATTTTGAGCTAGGAAGTAAAGATACTAACATTTTCACTGATTTTTTAAAGGGATAAGTAACAGAATTTATACCTTGATAAAAAAACATCATTATTTATCAAACCAATTGCCCTTGTTTGTAAATAGTTTGTTTTTTCAGTAACAACAAAGGAGATTGGTATCGTGTGTCCTTGTATCTCGATATTTTGGGTTTTCCCAAGGTATTACTTTTCAGCTTTCAACACGTGTTCGTCGTACTCTATAACATTGCCATGCGTTATAGAAAGCACCCCGATCAATGCGTGTCTATTTATTTAAAAAGGTAATCATATCAATGTGTGTCTATTATAGTTCGTAATAAATTGTTGTTTTTCAATTCATTTTATGCACAGGTTAAGATATGCTTTTATATTTTTAATGGCACCAAGGAAGTTAAATGTAAGCGAATAAACTTTAATTAACATTCTGGTAAGAGTTCGATATGCAATGCATTTTAGTTTATATATCACCAATAACAATGATCCATTTTACTGATTTCATTCTTGATTATACTACATTTTATCAATATTTCCAGATTTAATTCCACTCCAACAAATTTGATAAATCTCTCTCTCTCTCTCTCCCTCTCTCTCTCTTTCTCTCTCTCTCTCTCTCTCTCTCTCTCTCTCTCTCTCTCTCTCTCTCTCTCTCTCTCTCTCTCTCTCTCTCTATCTCTCTCTCTCTCTCTCTCTCTCTCTCTCTCTCTCTCTCTCTCTTACTTAAACGTATTTGCATTCTAAAAAGATACTAGGTGTTTTTCAATCCAACCCGTTCACTTTTAAAATGCAACGCTGTCATTTTTAATGCCCGAATTGCATTACTTAAACAAACAGTAACGTGACACATACATGTATTATAATTGTCGTGGATACAGCCGGCTTATCATGCTATATATAATGCTTTCTGTGATGCATGCTGCACATATCATTATGTATAAAAAATACCTTTCCAAAAATGCGATATGAAACGAACGTTAATGTGTTGTTATTTTATTTCATTATAGAAATTGCTTGTCTTTTGAAACAAATACAGTGTATTGCTTAAGCAATATAACTATTTTTCAAATCATGTTTCAGTCATCATCAAAATACTTTTTGTTTAATACGCATCGAAGTACGTTAAACAGTGAATAACCTAGTTTTTATGCAATTAAACTGAACTGTAATAGCTCAGTTCGTACATGTACTCACATTCACATGAAGATTTTTACATTATTTTTAGACGGGGTCACGTGATCCCGTCTATTGGTTTACTGTCAGCCGAAGTCTCAAACCGGAAGGCACGCGTAGAACACATGAATTGAGTCTACGCGTCAGAAAACAGTGCAGAAAGTTATCATGCATTTCAGTAAATATGTATTATAAAAACACGCATTAAATCTTTTTAAGTTATCTGTGTATAAACAAAATTCTATTTAGAAAATAGTTTTATTATTCAAAATATTCTTGCTCGGGTTCAAATGTGGAATGAGGTACGTAACTGATGCACAGCTGCCGTTGACGATTCAGTTGGTTTACGAGCTCATTAATCAATAGAAGAGGTTGATGGTTGAATCGAAATTAAAGTTCACAAACGCAATGTGCAATTTTTGAAAAAGTTTTTCACTTTAATACTACCAAACTTCATGCGCAAACCGAAATAAAAATCGGGACGGGTTATACATAGATATTTTACAAATTAAATAGGTTTTACAAATTAAATAGGGCTTTCACTGGCTTCCAGTCTACTTGCGGTATAACTGCTGTTCGTCTCTAAATGAATTGTGTACAAAGAAAATAAAAAGGAGTCTGAATTTGCCTTCTCGTTCGTTGGCTCTTTAGTTGATTAAACTTAATTTAAATTTTAAACAATGCATTGTAAGCAAAATCTATAATAGATTATATATTTTGGAAGACTTATACATCATATAATATATACAATCTTATTGATTGAAGAGCCAAGTTAAATGTTAATGTTCATGTTTTCCAGCTAAGTTGGAATCAGTCTTGGGGTGAATTACATTGTAAAATAATGCATTAAATTACCATTTCTTCATGAATTAGGGCATTAAATTACCATTACCATTACTTAATTTCCTTGAAGTAATGCATTACATTACAATTACATGAGTAAAGTAATGCATTACCATTACTTTGTGAAAAGTCAATAAGTTTTAAAAAAGAAATTTAAAACAAGTAAACACAGATTTTTTGTAAATATTTCATGAATAAAACATGCTTAAATATTTACAGGTTCATGTTCATGTTCACTATCACGTTCAAATTTAATGACTTATACAAGATTGCTGTTGCACTTGTAGTTCTCAAAGTAAGGCTAGTCCCGTAACATTTACACGCTAATGGCGGAGTTGACAATCTCTGTTATTTATGTCTCTGATTTTCGGACTATGATTTTTAATGAAAGGAACGGTTGTATCGTAATTCGTGTAGGTGATGCACGAGTTTACACAAAAAAGTAGTAAGTGGCGAACGGATTTATTTTTAACTATTAATGTTGCATGAATCGCAAATGAAGAAAATCGTGTCAGATAAGTCGGTCTTAAAAATCAAAATGGCGACCGTGACAAATCTTTTTATTGTCAAAGTTCTTTGAATCTTATTGTAAAAAAAAGTTTTCGGGGTTTTCATAAAACCTTTATTACGGATACCGTCCGAATAGTGGATTTTCCCTTGGGTCCCAAAATTGAATAAATCTAATGATTAAAATTATCTACTTTGATATAGTTGTTTGATTTTCCCGGTTAGTAGTAATTTTTAAATTTTTTCTCTGGGGTCTTATTTTACATAATATATCGTTGTGTAAATTTTCTACAATTATTAAGGCCGGGATGGAGTAAAATTAGACAAAGTATCAGACAATTGCAAAAAAGACGAATTGACATTGATTGTAACACCTAATTCAAACTCATAAATTTTGGAAGCATATTAGATGAAATCCAGGTCAATTACAAATTCAAACTTCCAAGACCCCGTCTTTCGGTACTCTCAGTACTTTGATTATTTTGATCTAAATGCCCACAATTTTGAAATATGACATCCAAAATGTAACCTTTTCCCGCCACTTCTGCATAATAACGGTTTGTTTTAAGCATTATTTTTTTAAAAAGAAATCATTGAGCGATTTCTTGAACAGATAATATATTTCCATCAAGAATTTTTCGATCCAACACGTATAAGTGATAAAATAGTTTGTCCTTTTTCAAAGCGACCCTCTATTTTTTGCATTAAAAAAATTGAGGAATCTGAATTTTCACTAATTTTAATTAAATTAAAAAAAATAAGACCCTGCTCATTCTGATGTCATGTACTGCCAGTAAATACAAATTAATGAAATGAAGTAAAACAAAAACCATTCTTAAAATAATATTTTTATAATAATTAAAGCATCTGAAACACTTTTGAAATTGTGAATAATGAAAGTTAAATTTGACTCATATGACCTCCCTCATTCTCTCTCTTTCTGTCTGTCTGTCTGTCTGTCTGTCTGTCTGTCTGTCTGTCTGTGTATCTCTTTCTCTGTCTCTATCTCTTTCTCTCTGTCTCTTTATCTCCGTTTTTCTATTTGTCTGTCTGTCTGTCTGTCTGTCTGTCTGTCTGTCTGTCTCTCTCTCTCTCTCTCTCTCTCTCTCTCTCATACAATCGTTCTAACTTTAGACACAATTTCCATGCACTGATTAACATATTGGTATTGTTTACATCTGTGCCTGACTAGCTCCGGTTTCTGACCTGTGTAATCTGATGGTATGTTCGTCATTACGATGTTTTGTCTCTGACCTTTGACGATATGTAGACCAAAGGAGAAAAAGTAAACTTAGTCATATCACTGCGTTGTTTTCAGTATCTGTAGAACAATCTAGTCGGTTTCCCCCTGTTTGATTTCGCCTTAATAATTTATTAAAAGTGTAGGTTTTCCTAAACTAATAGATTGCAGGTTTAAAAACATCTAAAGTATCACAATGTTTAATGAAGAATTTCTTATCAATATGATGTTAAATTCTAAGAGAAATGTTTTGACTTTATTTTATTACCTGAAGTGATGACAAAAAGATTGATGATGGAAACAAAAAGAAATCAAACGAGGCATAACATTTTCATTAAAATCAGGAAAATAATAAATCAAATAGATAATCAGAACTGTTTAAGAACACGCGTATTGAAAATTGCGTTCATTTCCACTTGTATCTGATTAAATATATATTTCTCTAATAATGTAGCTCCTAGAATGATATAGAATATGATATATTTAAAACACTATGTTAACAAAGCACAAAGTAGTTCGTTTTTGCTTTCGATAAATAAAAGAAACCGAATTGGCAGGTCAACCCGAAAAGGTTTAAGTCTATTTAGTCGTGCGTTTTTATTTAAAAGGTTTTAAGTTTTGTTGTAGTTTTTATATATGTTTATGATACTGTAGCTCATAAAATCATACTAGCATATTATATATTATTTAAATTTGAACATTGTTCGTTATAACAACGATAAAAAGACAGGGACACTATCTTTTTTGAAATTGTAAGAAGCTAACTTTATTCAATGATTAAAAAGTCATCATTATGCTTTAAAAAGGGTTAGGATTTTTTCTCGGTAACTACAGGGGATACAAGTATCATATGTCATTGTATTTTGAAAAAGTTGGGTTTTCCAGTGTATTTCTTTAAAAGCGTTAAACATAACGTTTTCGTCGTAATCTGTTACATCGCTATGCATAATAAAAGGTAACCCGATCACTGTGTGTCTCCTAATGTAACTTTCAGGTATAGACCAAGTAAAAATAAATCAATATCCTAAATGTGGATGTTACTTATCAGAGGGAATATGATTAGTAATATTTTCTTTTAAGGAGTTTAACATAATTGATCACAAAATGCTGACTGTCCATTAGATGGACATTCTTTGAAAAAAATTGGTACAAATTGCATCACTACAAACCTTTACTGAGAATATTTCATCAGTGCACTAATGGAAAGAATGATTCTAAACAGTATGTAATGTACTTACAGAATAAATGTAATACCCAGGGTAGTATTTATGGTTAACTTTGAGTCCCGTACCGAGCGTTAAATTCCATTACAATAAAAAGAGTAATATATATTATCAATAACATCCTGAAAGCTAGTGTAGTGGTTAGAAAAAACTGATGCATCAACAATTCTAGTATGCGTTATCATGTTCTCAATCAAGAACGTCTATGATCTGTAAAACGACTGATAAGTGTATGCTTTTGCGCTTGCTCTGTTCTAATTATTTACAACGTTTGGTAATTTTCAATATGATTAATATATTAACATTAGGTTGGTTGAATGGATATCTTTCTTCTATATTGCTCTCTCTCTCTCTCTCTCTCTCTCTCTCTCTCTCTCTCTCCTTTTATTAAGTCCTTGTATTTTTATTTTGCTTTAACTGTGCACTGTAATTATAGTTTCTTCCCACCGTCCTCTTCATTCAATTTTATTTTGAAATGTCGAGACATCAGACTGGCTGCCCTATATTCTAGCATTGAGGGAATACGACACCTGTTTACCTACGATGACGCGAGTATTTGGAATGACAACCAGCAGACTGTAAGTTAATAGGCGTGTGCAAGGAAGAAAATATTTTAAGAATAAAAAAATTAAAAGCGATAAATTTGTTTTTTTTTAAATTGTCCAATGTAGTTGTAGTGTTGTATCATATACATCCATTGTTATGTAAATTTATAATGATGATAGGTACATCAGGGGAAGAGAGATACCCGTGTATATATTTGTTAATTTCATCTTTTTATCTACCGGTGTCATTTTTTATAATATGTTGTTATACAGGAATATGTACACTGAATCAACAGAGTTCTTGTCTCATATTTACCGGAGTTTAAAGTTAACGTCATCATTATATTTTGTTAAACATATACAGTTATACAAAAAGATGATAAGAAAAACTTGTTGCTATTTGAGATCAACAAGCATGTTTCACTTCATAAATAGCGATTAAAATACATAATTCGTTAAGAAAATATAGGTCGTTTGCTTTGCAATACTGTTATCTTTTTTATGTACATACATTTTTTAAGAATATGCTTTATAATTCAATATGTATCAATTTTGAAATAATACCCGTTTCTTTGTTACTGAAAAATAACAGCAAAATGAAGAATACAAAACAAAAACAGGTTGAAAACACATTGTAAATTTAAGATTCAATATGAAACAAGCACAGCTTATTATGGACACAATTTACCCTTACCTTCTCCAATATTGCCCTAAGTCAGAGTAAGTTCACACTTTTCCTTTGATATAAAGCTTTAAAAAGACATGGAGTCTTGCTTTATATATTTAAGTTACAATGCCTATTCATATGTTAACCATATTGACATACTTCAACATCGATAGTTTGACTTAAAATACAATTTCTATCCAAAGGAAATCACCTTTATGGTGTTAATCGGTGGTTGGTGGGTGGGTGTCTTTTTTAAAGTGTATTTGTAAATTAATCATTTTTGGGGAATAACATACTTATACAAATATCTAAAGATTTTCCCCAGATACAATAATTATTCAACATCTCAATATTTTTAGAGAATAAATTGACTACTAAATTCTTCGAACATCGTCTGCTGTATATAAACCAAACTCATTTTATCTCTCTTTTCTCCCTCTTTCTTTTAATTAATAGATTTTTACAATCTTATGTGTCAATCCTTTTTTACAAGTCGTATACCCGGCGATATTAATACCCAGTTAAAATAGCCGACTTTCTTCTTTAATTTCAGATCTTTATCATGTCATATTTTTCTTCAGCTAAACGGTTGGCTGAATTTTGTAAATGCAGTTTCAGGTGCAATTTTGCATTCTTAACCTAATTTCAATGTTTTGTATCTAACAAAGAATTAAATATGTCGTGTATACTCGTGCTTAACAAAAAGCTATACCTTGCTAAACGTTCTTTATTTACGTAAATGATTAAAAATGGACTCGTAAAAATATGTCCAGAAATGTGTTTCTACCCTTTCTGTGCTGTTCGCCTCTCTCTCTCTCTCTCTCTCTCTCTCTCTCTCTCTCTCTCTCTCTCTCTCTCTCTCTCTCTCTTTTTTAGTCAAGGTCATGATCTGCATTACAATGTAAGGGATGTATAGCGGATTGTTGCAGAAACTAAACAATGAGCATGTGTCTGCCTTTCAAATTATGTTTTATTTGTTAGTTATTCCAGGGTAAAAGAGCTTATTGCTTGTAATCGTTTTGACATTAGACACTATTAACATGCACTAGTAAATACGCTATTATTGTTTAAATATGCGTATTTGTTTCTGCTGTCTTACCAAGGTAGCTGTTCCCGTATCGGGTGGAACCTGATGTTGGTTTTTGTACAAAATAAATGCTTTGTATCTGATTTTGGACAGCAAGTAGACTGATGGTGTAAACAATTATACATCCCCTTTCTTTTCCTCTCTCTTTTTGTCTTTCTATCCTTTTTCTTTCTTTCTCTTTTAAATTAAAGGTATGTTCATTGTTATGTTCTAACATGTCACATGGTGTTTTTTTTAAGCCGGACCTTTTATTGTTTAGTTATAAAGTAAAGAA
>NC_047567.1:0-109249 GCF_902806645.1 Magallana gigas | reverse complement strand
AACATAGATGTCGCATTCCCTACAGACTACGTGACCTAGATGACAATTTCTCTCCCACATACCACATGACGAGAAGTCATTTTCTCCCACAGACCACAGATTTAGATGTTAGTTCCCCCCCCCCCCCCCCCCCCCCCCCCCCCCCCCCCCCCCCCCCCCCCCCCCCCCCCCCCCCCCCCCCCCCCCCCCCCCCCCCCCGGTTCTGACGCCTATGGAATGTACCTGTAAGTTAAGGATAACCATGATAACTAAGGTGAATTTAACAATTTTGATTGATCTATACTACATCAAATACATATTTTGAAGCTAATATGTTTTACGGTGCTACCGTTCTGGCGAGCGCAGCAAGAATTACACATGCCTTGCATCATTGTCAACTTATAGTTTTATTTAGGTATCAACCAACGTCAACGAATTTTTGAGAGAGTATTGCTCTACAAAAAGTATGTCAAAGGTTCTAATTTTAATGGTTATGATACATACAGCGCAACCCCCTACCCAGAAAGAGAGAGAGAGAGAGAGAGAGAGAGAGAGAGAGAGACCGTTACCTGTTTGTAGGTATGTGATTTCCCACTTTTAAATTCAATAGTCTGACTATATGCAATATCTACATATTTTTTTTTACCTGTTTATTTTTTCATTTTATTCCTTTTTATTTAGTTCAAAATGTTCTATTGTTTATTTCCTCCCTTCTCATATACTTACCTGCCTACTGTACATGCATGCACAATAAGCTTAAAAATGGATCGGTATGACAGTAAAGTATGGCTCTTGCTAGTTTATATATATAAAATCTCTATATTAAAAAAAAGATTAAAAACAAATCATATGTCAATGAGGCAGGTATCGCAGTCTATACTGAAATAGCTAGTACAGGCATTACAGATGTTTGATCCACCTCTAAATTTATCACGGGAAATAAAGCGCGAGTGCATTGTGACGTCATCCATGACTTTGTTCGTCTTTGTTTACGTTTCTCGACTCAATACGAAGATATGGAAGCATGTAACAAATCTTTTGAGTCTCGCCAAAGCATATGCGGTACTCAAAACGTGTCTTCAAACTTTAAGTCACCGTAAATTATGAGTTAAAAGTCAGCCATTTTTGGCATAGCACCACGGGTGAAAACATTAGAGAGCATTATGGGACGTAGACAAAAAATTTTGTTTGATGAACTGTAGGTTTTGCTCGTTTTTTTTCCCGCACACACTCGCTTCGCTTGCCGGCGCTCGCTATTATGAGGCTGACATAAACCAAACTTGGGTTTATGTATGTAGTCAATTTAATGAACTTTTTGCACTTAAAACTTTTTTTAAGAGTTGTCTGCCCTTTAGGAAAATTAAAAAAATTATTTTCTGAAAAAATGTATGGTAAACTATAAATTATTTTAGCATATTCGAAGACGGAGAAAGCTTTTGCAACTTTTTACCAAGAAAAATGTGAAAAAATTACTTGTACTAAAGAAATATATTTAAAAATGCATTTTTCCCATAGACTTCCATGTTAACTTCAACATATCATAAATTTATATAATTAATTTTTTTTTTAAATTTCAAAGGTGAAACTTTATTATTTAATAAACTCCTTAAAATCACATTAAGATTTTAGTGATCAAACTTGCAATCTATTAGATATGAAATATGATAGTTATGGATGGACTACCTTAAACCACAAGCAAAGCTATGTTCGGTGAATGTCAGATTGTAGCCTCATATTTTTAGAAAAGCAGAGACATGGGCAACTGATCGAAATCTCGCGAAATCCTGCTGTCTTTATCTATGTATTGTAAATTATTTCCATTTTAAATCAGTATATCTCTCTAATAAACAAATACATGTATATCGAAAAAAAAACAGCTTAACCCTATAATAACACATTCAAAATACATGTAATATGTGAACGGTGTCACTATGATGGGGCCAAGCGCAGATTTTTTTTTTTTGGGGGGGGGGGGGGGATGGATAAACAATATTAAAAGATGTGGCAGTTCTGAGTTTTGACCTCAAATTCATTCACTTCTTATATAAAGATTTGAGTTGAGGAATGAGTAAAGTGATTTAAAATTTTTGGAGACGGCAAGTCCTGTTTAAATATATATTAATATGATGCTTCCAGCCAAGTAATTTTCAATCCTCCTGACTTTATTAGATGTTGAATGTAAACTTGAAGGTTATAACGAATTACGCTTAGAGCGAAGCATAATCGGCCGTTGTAAGAGTGTTTTACTGTACTGATAACATGACATGTTTAAAGGACCATTTTCATTATAAATTTGTCTCTATGAAAATTGTTGTGCTCTATTTTATGCTGTCTTGACTCTTGTGTTTCTCTTTGAAGCCATTTTGGACCTGCCTTCCATAAAGGGATAGCATTTGGGAAAAAAAATGAAGAACACAAGACTTTGAAGTGAAGCCATTTTAACTGTTGCTAATGTCTAAGTTTTAAAGAGCTTCCAATCAAAAAACATTCAAAATAAATACATCAAATATTTTGTCTTACAAATGAACAAATAAATAAATAGAAGTAATATGTCAACAAAATTAAAGAAAGAGAAACCATCCGAAGAAATCACAGTAACTATGCATACAGAAAATAAGGAATCCAACTGTACGGGACAATCAGATGAGTGGATCGGTGGATATATGGAGTCAAGAAGTAAGGATATTCAGCATTCACAGAAGAACAATGTACAGTTATTAAATGAGTTGAAAGACAGTGATGATTGTGATGATGATGATGATGATGATGATGATGATCTGCTAGTTCAAATTAAGGGGAGTGATATTCAAAGTGATGATGATGAAGATCAGCCAAGTTACCAATACAAAAACGGAGATTTTCTGTATAATTCAAGAAAGAATTCTGAACAGTTGAATGATGGCAACGAAAACACCAATGGTTCTGATGCAGATGAAGAAAACGATGATGCAATGCATTTTACTAACAATGAAAGATCGATATCCAGTGTTGAGAAACCTTTGAAAAGACAAAATACCAACACAGAACCAGATGAAAAGCCAAACTCAAAGAGGGGAATAAAGAGACCATATATCTGTTCGCTGTGTCAAGGTAGATCATTCACTTCGTCTTCAATTCTGAGGAAGCACATGAAAGTCCACACTGGTGAGACTTCTGCCAGTTCTGGCCCTATCCGATACAAGTGCCACATCTGTCAAAAAGAGTATGTAGCTACAACACTGAGAAACCATTTCAGAAAGAACCACGCAGACTCCAATGAAAAGCCGTTCAAATGCCCAGTGTGTGAGGAGTCTTTTGATAGTGTTACTGCATGTAATGAACATATATATAAACACAAGAATTACAAACCATTTAAATGTAGCAAGTGTGAGAAAGAGTTTTGTCGTGAACTGAATATGAAGATGCATATGTTGAAGGCACATTCTGACGTCAAGCCTTTAACCTGTGAGGTGTGCGATAGATCTTTTCTCCATCGGGGGCAGTTTATCCAGCACATCAGGTCAAACTGTCTGAAAATGTTTGTCTGTGACGTGTGCGACAAGGTGTTGTCTACAAAACAGAGCTTGATTTTACACAAAATGAGGCACACCAATGAGCGAAACTTTCTGTGCAAATTTTGTGGAAAGAAATTCCTGGCTCTGTATGCAATGAAAAATCACATGAGAATTCATACAGGCGAAAAACCATTTGCCTGCAACCAATGCCCTATGAGGTTTATGCGTAGAAGAGAATATAATAAACACATGACCTTACACACGGGAGTCAAGTTGTACCTGTGTGAAACATGCGGAAAAGAATTCAACTGCCGTTCGTATCTTACAAATCACAAGAGGTTGCACACAGGTGAACGTCCCTATGTGTGCGATACTTGCGGGAAAACATTTGTACAATGCTCACACCTGAAACGACACGAAAAGATACATACAGGGATCAAACCATACACCTGTGTGCACTGTGGAAAATCGTTTAATCAGCCAGGTAATCTAAAAACTCATGAGAAGACTCACTCTGAAATACATTCCATGAAACAAAAGAGAGGAACGAAGTCTTAAAAGAAGCAGTTAATATAAGTAAAGGGCCTCAAGTTGTTGACTAAAACTCCTGAAAGACACATTTGCATACATCATTTTAATAAGTAAACAAAGAACTGGATCCAAATAATTCTCACATGAAGTCACTTCACATGTATTTATTACCGGTATATATGCAAAGCTTTTATTTGCTGAATAGACACTATTACAGGGTACAATGTACTGCTGAAATTTATGAGGTTTAATTTACTAGTAGAAAGAATTTATTTCTGATTTGTTAAGAAATTGTAAAATACTCAGTTCCTGACATAATAGCATTTTTTTGTGCAAATATGCACACTCATGTGCCTGCAAAATTTATAGAGAACCATGTGTAAATATGAATTCCACATATTTATATTTTGCATTGCACAATTATTTTTCTCTTTATATTCAAAGCCCCCCCCCCCCAACTTTTTATTACATGTAGTGCATAAGAAATTCATTTTGTTTTTCTGAATTATACACTTTCTCTATTTAAAAATGATAGTACGTACATTTCTACATGTACTTCTTTATTGTTGTGAAATATGGAGAGTGGATCTCTCATTGAAAGATATTTCAGTTATCAAAAAATTTCATGTAAAATTTCTTAAAGATATACTTGGATTACATTGCAAAGCATCTAATGCTGGTTGTTTGGCAGAATTAAACAGGTTACCACTTTGGTCTAAAATCTCATTCTCAAGCATTAAATATTGGAATCACTTGATAACGTCTAATTCTTTGGCATTTAAATTATATCAGGGAACGATCAATTCCAATTCCAGGACTAAGAAAATTTATGGCATCCTAGACAATTTGGGATTCTCAAACATTAGTAATTATAAAAGCACAATTCAACACTTTTTACCAAACATAAAGCAAAGAATCATTGACCAATGTATCCAAGAGCAATCATCAAAAATTTTTAGTTCAGAAAAACTTTAATTTTTTCAAAAATTATATATGAGAAAAAGAAGTCCTTATATTGATATACTCATGAAAAGATCTGAGAGATCCTCTATTAGTAGAATAAGATTAAGTGCACATAAACTTGCAATAGAAAGTGGTAGATATAATGCCACAATTAGGAATGAAAGATATTGTAATGCTTGTAAAACTGATGCAATTGAAGATGAAACTCATTTTCTTTTTCAATGTGAAGCCTATTCTCATCTAAGAACAACTATTTTTGTAATTTTTATAAGATAAGTAAAATAAATATTGCCAATAACTTGGACAAAGAAAGATACATTTTACATGTATGTTTAAATAGTGAAATACGTACATACTATTTTAAATATTACTGTTAAATTCATTAATGACTGCTTTGAACACAGATGTCAATTAGTCTAAGGAAATGTTAAACTGATCTATATAGATCAGTAAAAATATATATACTGTACATGCAATTATTGTAAACATACAATGATGTTATTATATATCCATTGGGCCTTTGCCAATTATTGTAATTGTGTTTGTGCCAATAAAATATTTGTATTTGTATTTGTAAAGTGCAGTGATTTCTTCATAGTCATTTTGTTAAATTAATACAACAAACCTTGTTGTTAATAAACTTGTTATTTAATATCAAGAAATAAATATGTTTTTCATATTAGCAAGTCTAAAGAAATGTGTTTGTGAAATATTTCTGAAATAATGAATTCAAAGTAATATTGTACATGTATAAATTAATTACCTTAGAACAGTACAGTCATATAGATATATGATTCATTTTAATATTTTCATGATGACTGCGAAGCAAAAGCAACCATCAAGAGCAAAATTAGCAAAATTTTACATTTTTGATTTTTTAACAAGTTCAATAGAGAATTAAAATCGACGTCACTTTTTCTAGCTCCGCGCATGCTAGAGACTTTACTTGGAAAATATTTTTTTAAATTTACATATTAGTAATACATTGTATTACTAAAAGTGTGCCTTCCACTCCCCAAGCAAGCCGAAATAATTAATCCTCAGACCCTTAACCGGTTTTTGAAAAATTGTCTGGACCAGGCCTCACATGAAAATTTGATTTAAACAGTAAAATGGTTTATTTCGTGAGTCCTGCAGGTTGATTATTTGTAGATTTCGATACGTCTGGCTGTTTCTATATAGCAATGAATTATTGATCAACTTTAATAAGGTTTCTGTAAGAAATGGAGGGAATCATATGAGGTATATAGACTGCCCCAAGATTTTTATGCCAAACATTTTCTTAAATTATTTGATATTTCTGAATACCTCAGAGATCAAACCTCATGTATGTTCATTTAATAGTATAAAAAAATCCCAAGATTTCTCTTGAGAAATGCCCCCCTCTAGCTTTGTCAGGTTTCATTACACAGATAAAAAAAATTAAATGTACGTGATGCCTGCGGGGATTTTGTATTGAAACAGACTTGGATGATAACGATCATGAATTGTGAAGGGCATTCCAATTGACTTCAGAATGGAGAAACTATGTCAACATCTCCCATTATAAATCTTCCGATTCAAAGAAATCTGTTTTCATAAATAACTGAAAATATATATGGCGCGAGCACAGGCACCTGACTTTATAAATTTTTGTCGTATTAAAAAAAAAATACCATATACCCATGTATTATTAGGTATAGGCTAGGGTATATTTAAGGAATGAATTCAATATTTTTTAGTTTTATACGATATAAAATGGTTTGGAACAGTTTACGCTTTTTATAAACCGCGAAGCTGTAAACTGTTCCAAACCATTTTATATCGTATAAAACTAAAAAATATTGAATTCATTCCTTATAATTTAATTTATTTGCTATCAATTGTTGATAAAAACGGTCATTTGATCTATAAAATGACATCAAATTGTACAAAATTCAAACGTAACGTCAGGCGGATTGATACGTTTTTGACGTTTGTCTTACTATGACGTAGGCAACATTCTTTATACGATATAGAATAATTTTTTCAACCAATCAGAAAGCGTGTTACAACCAGAATTAAATTATAAAAATTTTATTATGACAAAAATTTATTGCGTCGGGTGCCCATGAGCGCAAGATCACTGTGACGTCATACGTTAAAATCTATAATCATTAAATGATACCGTCCATACAATATTAGTCTCGTTCAACCAGACGCTCGGCTGTCTCCGTAAATCTCCGACGAGCAGAGATTTACGGAGACAGCCGAGCGTCTGGTTGAACGAGACTAATACAATATATACATCCCTGATACAATGTAGGTATATTCTTATGTAAAATCAAAAAGTGAAATAGCCTTTTTTGAGGTGAAAACAGTTCAAGGTTTGGAAGTTATTTAACTTACTTTAAAGTGTACTGTTTCTTTCTTTTCTTTTTTTTTCTGTTTTTTTTTGGGGGGGGGGATCCCATTCCATTGAAAAGAAAACACAAAGTATATTTATGTGAAAACAAAATCACGCGTTGACGAACACCAACACACTGAACTGGAGAAACGCATTACCTGGAAATACATCCTCCGATTATTATTCCGGAACTATCGGTTCTGTATATTGTCCAGATTTGGTTTATTACAATAGTAATTGCATGCATCATAACTTCCGGTTTCGTGTTTCTTCGTGAAATTTGTTTGTCGAGTTAGTGCCAACTTGTTTTAGGTACTGTCAGCTACCGTCGAATAGTAATTTGTGTCTTAACCTGTGGAACGTCTTGATACATAATCAATGACGTCAAAGGACATCACAAAATGCCTTTGTCAGGGTAAGGAGTGTTGACAAGTTGAAAAAACAAATCATACTTCTAATATGTTTTACGGTGTGACCGATGGGGCGAGCGCAGAAGGAACCACACATCTGTCATCATTGTTAAATGCAACCGGTGGACTTGCCCTAACCAAAAAACTTGGGCTTTGTTTGAAAACTTTTACCGCCGCAAGGAACCCAAAGTTATTAAACTTTTTTTTCCAATGGTCCCTTCCTAGGCTTATACTTAAACTACCGTGCACTGAGCATTAATAATGATCATTTAAATCAGTAAACAATGAATTGTGTGTCTGTGTTATCTCTCATTTTGTTCCTCTGTGGCATCAATTTTGTTTTTAATCTTTTGAATTTTTGTACGCTATATAAGCGTTGTAGACATGGGCCCTCACCCTTTTTTTAGTGTGTGCATGTTATCCAATTTTATTTAAAGGTTTGACCACATATGTAACTATAACAAAAACATGTAGATATTTTAACAGTTTCATTTTTTTCGTTTATTTATTCATTACAAAATGACGTGGCTGCACATAGATCTAACAATGATTGGACTTTTCTTTTTTAATAATTTTTTGTCACCTACCTAACGTATGCATATATGTTTGGATCAATATGAGAGTAAATTTAGCATGGAACTTGCATGTGTATTTACTGAGCAAAAAAAAAATCAAAACTAATCAGCCAAAGAGTCACCGTTAACACTGATATTAAGTACTTTCTACACATTACATCCAGTACAGATGCTTGATCCACCTCTAAATATTGCTGGAAATTATATAGCCAGAGATCATTGTGATGTCATACTTAACTTTTGCGCTCGACAGTTTTCGTAAATTGTCGGACAAATTCGGGGAAGGAAATGACGTCATGTGTCAGCAAAAGTTCAGATAGGTACAGTTTTTTTTTACATAAGCATATGTGTTGTTTAGTTTAATGTTTTTAAAAGGATTTTTTTTATTGTTAAATGAAAATGATGTATGCGATTTACAGGTAAGAATTTTCCTTAGAAACGCTTCCTGTTCCACCATGTTGCTATGCATTGCAAAGGATCATTGGGATAGTAGAACTTTTTCACGTGGCCTCATAAAAATTTCTTTGAACAATGTGCAGATTTTAACTCAAATTTCCTCCGTTCTTACACATTGTCTATGGAGCTCGCTATAAAAACGAGCATTCTGAGCTGCATAAGCAATACACGTCCCCTACTGGTTTGTAGAAATTTGTGAAAACATTGCACTGTTATGCAGAATACCGTCTTCTGTACCTGGAATCAACAGACCAACCCGATAACGAACCTGATTGTAATAATACAAAAAACCCGCGTCCGTCGATTAAATTTACAACACGATGCTTGACACTATTTTACAGAACTTATTTGTTTGTTAGAAACAATACAAGGAATGGTCCAAGTAATACACGATATTATTACTGACTACATACTTTCCTCGTTTATTCAATACACACCGAACCCGATAGCGAACCCGAACATTAAAAATTGGAATATAAAAAATTATTTTTCTCGAAAATGTATCAACCAGACGCTACGAAAGTGTATACTTGATCTGTAGTTTGACATTTTGAAGCTGTTCAGCAAATTTCATATTATTCCTCAATCGCATAAAGAAAAAAGTGTGGAAAACTGAAGTGGGACAGACAGACTGACGGACACAGAGGAAAACTTTAGTCCCCTCCGGTGAAAACTGATAGGGGACTAATAACTATCTAAAGTAAATATATGTATAGTCTGTCCCAAGATATTTATGCAGCACATTTGGGTGATTCTTAATAAAAGTACACATACCTGTAAAAGAAGTGCAATTGAAATAGTTGAAAGGGATAATTTCCAAGATATTTTCATTGACTCATTATCGTCTTTCACATGGAAAAATTCACCAGTTCACACAAACGAAAAGAGATTCCTTACGGAGATTTATAATGTGGACTGTTTACATCTTTTCTCCATTTGGAATATGCTTTACCTTACACTTTCTTATTTTTCTTTTTGCAGCAATTTGGGACCTGCCTACCAAAAAGGGATACAATTTGGAAAAGAAATGAAAAATACCAGATTTTGATGCACAACCATTTAGTCATGGCTTTAAAGAGCTTCCAATTTGAAAATAGATATTTGAAATACATGTATATTAATTTACAAACAAACTCATACTTATAACCAATATGTCAACACAATTAAGGAAAGAGAAACCATCAGTAGAAAGTACATTAACTATGCATATGGATGACATGGATGATAAGGAATTTAACTCTACTGGACAATCACAAGGGTGGATCGATGGATATATGAAGACAAGAAGTAAAGATATTCAGCATTCACAGAAAAACAAAGTACAGATGTTAAATGAGTTGAAAGAAGGGGATGATTTTGAAGATGATGATGATTATAATGATGATGAAAATGGGGACCTGCCTGTTCAGATTAAGGGAAGTGATATTCAAAATGATGATGATGATGATGATTATAATGATGATGATGATGATGATGATGATGATCAGCCGAGTTACCAAAATAAGAATGGAGATTTTCTGTATAATTTAAGGAAGAATGCTGAACAGTTGAATGATGGCCAGGAAAACGACACTAGTGGTTCGGAAGCAGAAGAAGAAAATGATGACGCAATGTACTTTACTTACAATGAGAGTTCTATATTGAATGTTGAAAAACCCACGAAAAGAAAAAATACAAACACAGAGCCAGATGAAAAGCCAACATCAAAGTATAAAAAAAAGAGGCCTTATATTTGTTCACTGTGTCGTAGGACATACACTTCGTCTTCAAATTTGAAGAGGCACATGAAAGTCCACACTGGAGAGACTTCGGACCCTCTCCGACACAAGTGCCACATTTGTCAAAAAGAGTATGTGAAAACTGCAACACTGAGAAACCATTTCAGAAAGAAACATCCAGACTCCAGCGAAAAACCGTTCAAATGCCCAGCATGTGATGAGTCATTTTATAGCGTTCATGCATGTAATCAACATTTATATAAACACAAGAATTACAAACCATTTAAATGTAGCAAGTGTGAGAGGGGATTTTGTCGTGAAATGAATTTGAAGACACATATGTTGAATGCACATGCCAATGTCAAACCTTTTACCTGCGAGTTGTGCGGTAGATCTTTCCTCCGACAGCAGCAGTTCAATCAGCACATCAGGTCAAACTGTCTAAAAATGTTTGTCTGTGACGTGTGCGACAAGGTGTTGTCTACAAAACAGAGCTTGATTTTACACAAAATGACGCACACCAACGAGCGAAACTTTCTGTGCAAATTTTGTGGAAAGAAATTCTTGGCTGTGTATGTATTGAAACGCCATGTGAGAATTCATACAGGCGAAAAACCATTTGCCTGCGACCAATGCCCAATGAGGTTTATGCGTAGAAGAGAATATAATAAACACATGACCTTACACACGGGAGTCAAGTTGTACCTGTGTGAAACATGCGGAAAAGAATTCAACTGCAATTCAAATCTTTTAAATCACAAGAGGTTGCACACAGGTGAACGTCCGTATGTGTGCAAAACTTGCGGGAAAACATTTGTACAATGGTCACATCTGAAACGACACGAATTGATACATACAGGGAACAAACCATACACCTGTGTGCACTGTGGAAAATCGTTTAATCAGCCAAGTAATCTTAAAACTCATGAGAAGATTCATTCTGATATGCATGCCGTGAAACAAAAGAGAGGAACCAAGTCTTTAAAGAAGCAGTTAATATAAATAAAGAGCCTTCAAGTTGGTGACGAAAAGCTCATGAGAATTTAATAGGAGTTACTCGCTTACATCATGTAACAAAAAAGAAGGTCCAAACAATGCTTTGAATGAAGTAATTGTATTCAATACATGTATATACCGGTTTGTAAAGCTTTAATTTCATGAATTATTAAACAGTGTTTCAAGGTTCTGTAAACTGCTGAATTTTATGAAGTTTACTAGTTTTGAGATTTTAATATTTTAATTTGATAAAGAAATTTGAATACCTGACATAATGCATGTAGTACATATATTTTTTTTGCAAATATTCAGGCTAAAGACATTCTTATGTGCCTGCAGATTTAACATGTTTAAAGAGAACCATGCCTAATTAAGAATTGAACATTTGTTTTGCATACTCACTTTATATTCAATGTCCCCCAACCCTCCCCCAAACTTCTTATTAGTGCATATTAATATACATTTTGTTTTTTTCTGAATTACACATTTTCTTTATTTACAAATGTTGATTTTGTAGAAGTAATGGTTAGTGATTTCTTAATACAATGTAATAGTCGTTTTGTTAAAATAATCATTGTTTGTTGTTAATTTGGTACTTTTTTTATCTATAAATAAATATATTTTTCATATTAGCAAAGTCTTCAAAGATGTGTTTGTGTGTAATGTGAAGTCACTGTGGTGATAATTATAACAGTGTTCAAAATCAAAAGTCCGAAGGAAAAATACGTAACAGGACCAGAGCAAACACGGACCTCTAAAACAATCACAGATAGGGTCAGGTGCCATGTAGGAGTGGGCATCTTCTGCTGACCGGTCACACCCGCCGTGTGCTCTTTCTCGACGTCGGAGGAAACACGGAAAAATCAGCATGCGACCCAGTGGAATTAAGATTGTATTTGCCGACAAAGTCGTTGTATCGACCATAGAACTTGCGAAAAGATTACTAAATGAAACTGTTGATAGTCTTGTATAATCATCTTGATTGTCAGTAGCTTGCCTCGCCTTAGAAACTGTTCATTCGTAGAGCATTGTACAGTCTTACAGACACATGTATATATACATGTATGATGAACGTCAAGCAAACGCCAGCTCAATGCAAAATTTCATTATTTTATTTTTTTTAAAATCTGATAAAGATCTTTTTTCTGTTTTTAATTATATCAAACAAGGTCCTGAGACAGACACTAGAGCACGATATCGCAAAGTTGCAACTTTTATGAAGATGACGTAACTTTCATGACGTTATCGTGATTTTTTTATCAGTAATACCATATCAAACGGACTATAAAGAAATTTAAGATTGCCAGGGGGAGTCCGGACCCCTCTTCTTTCTAGATCCTCGCATGTTCTGGTCTCGGCATGGAAAGTTCAAATTTCTTTAATTTATGTGGTAAAATTGCCGTCAGTGTGCAGTTGACACCCCTCTCCGGCAAGCCTAACTATCCTTCGGAGATTCAGCGGGTAAAATTATAAAGAGGTACTAGCTTTTAAAGACAGCATTTATCAATGAACGTCAATATATGCTGCAACACTCCAAATTAAGATTGTTAGGGCGCTGTTAAAATAACTTTGATATAATCAAAGTTTTAGCCAGAAGATAATTTTTTTTTAAATTCTATTAATTTGACTTTTTACAATAATTTTATACATGTGAAAGAAAAAGAAAGCCAGAACACTTATAGAGAAAAACAAAATTAACTAATAATTTATTTGTAGATTATAGTAATGCTTTTTTAGACCGTGTGTTCGAGTTTAAGACTTCATTGCGTCCTCCCCTCTTAATTCCTAATGCTTTCTTTTGCATGTCTTCTTCAGAACATTTGCAACAGATCTATAGAGACATGTTACATTGAAACTAAATTTCAACTGCGTCTGTTAAATAGCCATTAGACACCACACACCGTAGACATTTTCACATGGATGTTTCTGAGTCCTTTTCCGTGTCCTGATTTGCTTTACAGTCACAACTGTCTGCATTCAAACAACACCTGTTGTTTGTACAAGCGCAAATGCATTGGTGAATCAAATATAGTATTGCTAGGACTGCAATATACTTTGTAGAAATACCTTTAATTTCATAAGTTATAGGTACACTTTTATTAATAGTTTTTATCAATTTTCAGTAACCAAATTTTATCATATAATTAGACAGCTCAATTTAGCTATCTCTCTCCACCCCCATTGTAGAAGATATTCAGTTGATGCAGGTGTCAGTGTATGCATAAACTTAAATGTAAAAGATAAGCAAACTTCCTCTGCGCTTTACAGTAACTATTTTGTGGAAAAAAATAACAATGCATGCATTTTTTAAGCATGGTGTGTCTTCAGAACTATCGTAAGATTAAGATAATTCTGTTTTTTAAGCCGAATCATTTTGTGACATTAAATACTCAATAGATGAACAGAACTATTTTTTGTAGAGTAAATTGAATTTTAAAAAAATCTTTGTTATTCCTACATGTATATCAGTAATATATCATATAGACTTATAATATAGACTGTTATAAAAATAACATGTAATTTGTTTAGTGTTTATATCATATATACCTACAGGTTGTTTAAAGTTTTATTGCATATGTTATTCTTACACATTTTTTAAATATATTTTTTATATAGATAAAATATACATTGATATATAATATATACTGCACATGCACTCACTTGTTTACATGTTATATATTTACATTCTTTCTCTGTATATGTAGATTACTTAGGTACAAAATGACACAGTCATTTAATAAATGTATAAGGACACAATATGTTTACATATCAAACATACAATAAGATATGGAAAGTATCAAAATTAAAAGTCCTGAAATTAGGTCAACTAATGTGATTAATAATGTTGAACTTTATATCCGTTTAAAGGGGCATGGTCACAATTTTGGTAAATTTCTATTTTTCTGTTTTTATTATTTACAATGCTTAAGGAATGCATTTCAAATGAACAAATGAGAGTCATTCAAACAAATATGTTTTAAGATTTTTTGAAGTTGATTTTATTGGAATAATATATAATCAATGACTGTAAAAATCAGTGTGATGGTATTATGAACTAATAAAGTCTTAAACCTCCCATTTTGGCTCACATGGCTAAAAGCTCAAATTAACTGTTGTAATCATTTCTTGGCTATTTATCTGTTTGCTTATCCGTCTATTTGTCCGTCCGCTTGTGAACTTTTAACACTTTTTTCTTCTCCAGAACCACAAGGTTAATCTTAACTAAACTTGGCACAAATCATTCCTAGATACATGTAGAAAGTGTTGGGTTGGATTTACAAAATAGCATTACTTACTCCGATCTAAGATTCATCCCAAAAAAAAAATCACAAATTTTTTTTTTGATAAGCTATATATTATGTACATGCACATAAAAACATAAAACATACTTATTGTCTAAAGACGTCTTCAGATAATACCATCCAATTCAGTGAAGAACTATATAAATGAAATATGTTGGCATACACCGAGTAATTTTGTGACATTCAATGCTCAAAATATGAACATGACTTTTTTTATTATATATATCATATAAACTTGAATTCATACATTTATGTTCACATAGTTTGAAACCATATGTTATATTCACTGTTTGATTACAAAAAATATTTAAACTAAGTTTTTATATATATATATATATATATATATATATATATATATATATATATATATATATATATATATATATATATATAAAATAACAACACTAATCGCAAAACGTAAGCGCTGGCATTTCTTCCTCAGACTTTTCACAATACATTTAAAAACAATTGACGTTTACTTTTTTTAAACAAGAGGCCCATGGGCCACATCGCTCACCTGAGGAACAATAGGTATGATAAAGTCAGCTTAATAGAGTCATAATACATGTAGATCCTTTATAAATAAAATCCATTTTTCCCCCTTGCAACTCGGATAGCCGATTGCTGCCAATACTTACAAGAGCAGACTTTAATCACCGCTCCTGCAGATATATAGGGACTCAACGTTACGCAGGCAGGGATGACTGCACACCTACGCAACTCAACAGGTACCAACGTTAACGCAAGCATGGATGACCGCACACTTGCGCCAACAGCTCAACCTAACGCAAGTAGGGAGTGCCGCACACTTGCGCTAGAAAGGCCAGAACACCAGCAGGGATGACCACACACTAGTGCTCCGCCACAACCACCACCAATACAAGCAGGTATGACCGCACACATGTATTAATGCGATACAGGGCAGGGATGACCACACCCTCTGTATCGTAGGTTAGAAAACACGGAGATTATACAGAGCAGGAATGTCCACATTTGCTCTTCGTAATGCAATAGACACTGTCCCTATATATGTGCCGGCCTAAAATAATTCATAGTATCTAAAAATTGGAAATCAAAAATAAACAAACTAATCCGGCCTAACCCAAAACTACTTATGCAGAACAACTTATATACATTGAATATTTATTATTGTATAAAAATAATCATCACAATAATTGGTTAACAGTGGATGTATTAATTAAAATAATCAAGAATCAATCAATCAAGGGCAATAACTCAATACAGTAATACAAAAAGATTCTAATGAAAAAATAGCTGCCTGCTCCAAGTTTATAGTCATATCACATGTTGAGTATTGCAGTTCTCAAAAAGATCCTTTACAATTGCTTATATATGGGATATTTAGCTACATCAAACTTTGAACCTTCTTGTGAGGCCGAAGAATTGTCCTGGAGCCAAAGTCTTAACAATTATAAAGAATCATCTTGCTGATAAGTTTCTGAGAAGAAGATTTTTAAAGATTTACCTTATATATTCCTATGTAAAACTTTAACAACCCCCCCCCCCCCCCCAATGTTGCCTCACCCTACCTCCAGGGATCATGATTTTCACAACTTTGAATCTAAGTTGAGGATACTTCCACACAAGTTTCAGCTTTCCTGGCTGATTAGTTTCTGAGAAGAAGATTTTTAAATAGTTATTCTATATATTCCTATGTAAAACTTCGACCCCCCCCCCCCCCATTGTGCCCCACCCTACCCCCAGGGATCATGATTTTCACAACTTTGCATCTACACTACCTGAGGATGCTTCCACAAAAGTTTCAGCTTTCCTGGCTGATTAGTTTCTGAGAAGAAGATTTTTAAAGATTTACTCTATATATCCCTATGTAAAATTTTAACCCCCCCCCCCCCAATGTGGTCTCACCCTACCCCCAGGGATCATGATTTTCACAACTTTGAATCTACATTACCAGAGGATGCTTCCACACAAGTTTCAGCTTTCCTGGCTGATTAGTTTCTGAGAAGAAGATTTTTAAAGATTTACTCTATATTTTCCTATGTAAAACTTCGACCCCCAATTATGGCCCCACCCTACCCCCAGGGATCATGATTTTCACAACTTTGAATATACATTACCTGAGGGTGCTTCCACACAAGTTTCAGCTTTCCTGCCTGATAAGTTTCTGAGAAGAAGATTTTTAAAGATTTACTCTATATTTTCCTATGTAAAACTTCAACCCCCCATTGTGGCCCCACCCTACCCCCAGGGGTCATGATTTTCACAACTTTAAATCTACACTACCTGAGGATGCTTCCATACAAGTTTCAGCTTTCCTGGCTGATTAGTTTCTGAGAAGAAGATTTTTAAAGATTTACTCTATATATTCCAATGTAAAACTTCGACCCCCTATTGTGGCTTCCACACAAGTTTCAGCTTTCCTGGCTTTCTGGTTCTTGATTTTTCAAGATTTTTGAAAATTTCTCGAAATTTTTCATTAATTTCTAATTATCTTCCCTTGAAAACAGGTGTGGCCCTTAATTTTCACAACTTTGAATCCTCTTTGCCTAAGGATGATTTGTGCCAAGTTTGGTTGAAATTGGCCTAGTAGTTCTTGAGAAGATGTTGAAAATGTGAAAAGTTTACGGACGGACAGACGGACGACAGACAAAATGTGATCAGAATAGCTCACTTGAGCTTTCAGCTCAGGTGAGCTAAAAATGTATTGTGAAACGTCTGTGGAAGAAATGAAAGCGCTTACGTTTTGCGATTAGTGTTGTTATTTTTTTTTTAATATATATTACCGGGCACTGTGATTTATATATATATATATATATATATATATATATATATATATATATATATATATATATATATATATATATATATATATATCCTTTTTCTCGTTGCATAGCCCAACACATATCACATTCATATAATACAGGTATATACACAGTATGTTTACATTTTAAGCACAGTTTTTCTTTACATGCTATATTGGATTTTCTTCAATTTACCCGTGTCCCACTCGGCCAAAAAGAGGTTGTCTTTGGTGTCCACGCATAAACCCATTGGAATTCGAAGCTGTAATTGGCAGTTTTCTATGTAGCGGAGGAACTGTCCATCCTGATCCAGGATGTGGATACAGTGGTTGTTACAGTCTAATACCAACACACGACTTTGGCTGTCTGTGGTAATACCGCGTGGGCTAAATTGTCTCTTGGTAGGAGATTGATGGCCGGTGTAGGTGAACCGGAGTTTCCCGGCTTGATTGACCACCACTACTGCACTGGCGTCATGGTCTGACACACAGATATCTAGGTTCCTGTTCTCACTGATGTATTTTGTATCACCAGATGAAAAGAGAGGTTCTCCCGTGTCATTGTACTGAATGCTTTGTTTCTTTTTGGAGCCAGAGTAGCGCACTACTTTTGTTTGTTTAACATCTTCATCGCCACCACTGTCATCATCATCTTTGTCATCACTGTCCATGACAACCAGAAGGTCACCAGACAAAGTACTACAAATATTGAGAGGTTTCCACCCTTCTAGGCTGATCACTGTCTGTACCTCTGTATTTTTCACAATGTTTACAGTTCTATCATGGTAGTCAGTGTAGAGCAAATCCCCGCTCCTTGTCACTGCTATGTCCCATGGATTGTTCCCTGTGTTGGTTTGTATGGACTTTAGTAGATCCCCCTGTAGATTGTAGAGGTTCATTATATTGTTTAAACCACGCGTCCAGATCTCTGTATCATTTAGACATGACACACCGGATATATGTTCATACATTGTGTCTATGGACGAGATGATCCGAGGTACATCCATCAATGACCGGTCTAGCGGAGAGGACTTGGCTCCCTGAAACGACATGATGTAGTGTTGATCATCTGTTGTAAAAGATAAGGATGACAGAAAACCAAACTGTTCAGTCAATTGATCTATGTGGACTTCCCGAGGCTTAAAATTTAATAAAGATTTTTTAAGTTTAAGAGGCAATTGTTTGAATTCAGGGTTTCTGGATTTGTACTCAGAGACAAGGCAGACATTTTTGGAGTTCAGTAACTTTTTCAGTTCAACAATGCTGTGTGAGATTTCAGAAATGATTCTCGTGATTTCATCTTCCTGTTTCTTTAGAACAACAAGGTGTTTGGATTCCATGTCTGCCACGTTAGATTTAAGGTTTTTGATAACAGTGTCTATTTTGTTATGCCAAAGTTTTCCTTGATTGTTGATATCTGTTGTCAGTTTCTGGGAGTTTTTATTCAGATCCGCTTTCTGCATTTGGATGTTAGATGCAATCTCTTGGTATGTAGGATAAACGATTTTTTCTAATTCGTGTAACTCTCTGTGTAAAACGCTTTTTTTCAAAATCTCAGTTTGTGTGTGTTTTAAATGTTTTTTAGATGAAATACACTGTGTACAAATAGGAATGTCACATTGGTCACAATGGATTTTGCATTGTTCGGTTGGGTGTTCCTCACAATTTGGATAGGTCAGAGTGGTAAAATATTGTTGAAGCGACACCACTTTATGAATTTCAGAGAACGCAGATAAGTGTTTCTTTTCACAGTCTTCGCATAGATGTGTATGACAAACTTCACAGTACTTGAGGGGCACAGACGTTTGACACAGGGTGCAGCGTACAAAATCCTGGGCGCTGTTCCAGGGGTCCATGGTCAGAAAACCTATTAAAAAGTAAAAGAGGACAACCGCGTTTAATTCAATATATTTCTAATATACATAATAATGCAGAAGGTGTACGTATGTAGCGCATTGATGAAACATTTTTCCGGTCAATTTTTCCTTGGGTAGGTCGATCAGTAGGAAAATAAACCTATTTTCTTAAGTCATTTATTAATATCTAAGAAAACATTTTTAAGTCATAAAATTAAAGTGTCATTGATCAATTTTTTTATTGATCGACTTATCAAATCGCATTGATGAAGTTTTTCAGTAAATTTTTACGTCGAAAAATAGAAAAAAAAGTATTGAATTCATTTCTTAAATTACAAGTTACCAGTTAAGTCATAACTCTTACAATGATGTCATAATGCTCAAGGGGAAAGATATTTCGTATTGACTATGTATGAGATATACATGCATTTTCATTCTTGTAAAGTATACATTATTCAGGTTAAAAAGCGTTGATTATTTGATTTATTAGTAATAATTGACGAATTCAGTTCGATATAGTTAAAATCTTCTACCGTGCTGTTTGGTTTCTTAGAACACATCTATACATGTATGCATGTATAGATGTGTTGAATTTTTCAAAAATACTATATTATATTTTCAAATATACTACATTATATTTTCTATTTGCTCTTTCTATTTTTTTTCTGCGTCTGTGTTGTGATTTTTGAATAACTAGAGTTTGGCCTTGTTTTTATACCGCGATTAATATTTTTTTAATCAAATATAACATGTTGATTAAAAAAATTAACATTTAATTAATGAAATATACACATGTAACGTCAATATCTACACATTTCGAACGCGTAATATTGCACACAATTTGATGCTGAAATATCATTAAAATGCTGCTTTTGCATCAGCTATGAAACTTAAACACCATATTTTCCATTCTGCTGTATGATGAAAATATGCTCTAATTTGGAAATCACCTACATGTATATGCTCTAATTGCGATATCAGTTTTTTTTATAAATCGAAGCCAAAAACCCGTCTTGCATACGCTTACTTATTGCATATGATTGAATGCGACTGATCGTTCATTTACGATGATCATTAATAAAGTACTCTTGTTTGCACTAGCAATACATGTATGATTTATTTAAGTGAAAAACAAAAACTACGCTGCATACTCGTTGTTGATAAGAGGGGTTGAAGACTGAGACATACCGAATCGATGCAGAGCAGTATTTTTCAAATCAAACAATTATCTGCGCAGTAATTACTGTGAAACAATACAAGCCAAATATTTCAAAATATTTTTTTTTAAATAGTTCACCTCACGGGAGACGATTCTGCACCACTTCTTAAATAAGTCAGAAGGAACACGAGAGAAGCGGCTATATCTCAATTATAGTGTTACGACCAACATACAAAATAAATTCTCGCATAATTCTATTACTAAAGAAGTTGCGATCAAATTTTGAAATTATTTTACAAATTAAAACGCATGTAACTAACGGATTCGAAAAGTTTGAGAATTTTTTCACAGCGTAAAAATCTACTCTGATGTATCGCATTTGATTTCATGGAAAAGTCTTATTCTTAGTGACATTTTCATGTAAAGTGCCTTTAATGAAACAATATAAAATTATATCTGCCTGTACGATTGAAAAACTTGTGTATTATTTGTGTGCAGCGTATTTTATTTTCTTGTGCAATTTAACAACCCAAATCCACGTGTTGTGTGTACTTTTTGAGCTATTTTACGTAAAATTTAAATAAAAATCAATCAAAGCATGCCTGAAAACTCACCACATTTTCATGGATTTCTAGCATTTTTATATGATTATCAATATTCATCTCAAATCAGTAACGTTAATGATTCAAAATTCCTTAAAACTAAACAGATTGGTAAATGCAGTCATTATACTACTATACTTTTGATATCAAGTCGAACAAATTGCCGTTTTACGAATAAACAATTCATGTTTATCGATAAATATAATTTAAACACTAGATGTGCGACACTTATACAATTAATAACATGCATGGACGTACAATTCATCTTCATAGATGATGGTTTCTCATCTGTTCTTTTTTATACAAGAAACAAATTTCGATGATACTGAAGTCGATGTTTATGTGTGTATGTTACAATGTACAATGTACAGCAAAAAAAAATCCGAGAATCGCGATATTTCTTAAAAACTTCGGAATACCGTATGCAACTGTTTGCACTCTATAAACGACTCTTATTTAATTTTCCATCTTTTTTTAAAAATTGATAAGCACTCGGTCGATATTCGTATTCATATTGAGAGAGAGAGAGAGAGAGAGAGAGAGAGAGAGAGAGAGAGAGAGAGAGAGAGAGAGAGAGAGAGTAAATTAATGCAGAGATACATTAATTCATTCATCTTGTAACATCGATAATACAATGGAAGAAATTAAATTAAGTCAACATGTAAAAATGTTACTACTCACTGAATATAAGCTACGTCTATCGGCACTCTACTATCGATTAGTGTAAAAAAAAAAATGGACGTAATAAATGCAGAAGTCTTATCTAAAGTTACATGCAATCTTGCATTTTGAAAAAAAAATGTAAATAATTCTTATATATAATTAATTATTTCAACGATTATGGTTTATAAAAATCGCATCACAAAAATACAACGGTACGCATGAACTTACAAAGCGATTGTAGATTCAGTACTTTGAAGGAGGGGGGGTGTATTTAGTTTGTCTGTCGTATTTGATACACTTAATTAGGTGTATATGAGTATGTTTAAACAATAAACATAAACAAAAGGTAGCGATCGATACCGAAAAAATTAACGTAACCCGCGTTCTGTAATGTGGATATCTCTATAGCCCGCATGTATCACCGAAGAAAGCATTTTATTGTTTATATTTACATCTTTCTTTTAATAAATTAATGAATTGAATTGATCGTAGTAAGTAAGTAAAAGTCACTAAATTATATGTTAATGTACAGCAGTACATTAGATGAAAGCTGTAGCCAAAGCGTCTTATATGGGAATTTGAGTTTGGCATCATCATGATTACTTCGTGCAATCCGTGATATTTCTTAGGTTGCTGGAGATTTCGACAAATCGATAAACTGCATGGTTAAAACTGGACTGAGGAGATTTCAGTCTTGTCTGTTTCTACACAGCTGTGAATTACAATCGATTTTCGTAAGAAAAAGAGGGAATCATACGCGGTGGATGTAAATCTAAATCTATAAATATAAGATGCCATTTTTGTTAAAATCTTTTCTCCACATTTTTGTAGTTGGAACTTTTCAGTGAGACAGTCATAGCGATTTTTTTTTCATGGGTAATTTCATAAGAATTAAGTATTGATAACGTATAAAAGAGAAGAGAAATCGGGAAAGTAAATTCACACCATATAACTTCCAAGTTTCAAAAATAGCTATTGATTGATTTTAAACTTGCTTCAGAACTATAAAGATACTTTTAAAAAAGTAATATCAGTAAATATGCGATTTTCCGTGCAAAACGTTGATCAAAAAGAATAAATATTTCTCCTTTTGAAAAGAAACTCGTGTATGCCGCAAAATTGTAAAAACATAGGCATCGAATTTGACAATCTTTATCTTTGTTTGTTACATGTTTGTTAATTTGCCTCTCTGCAGCTTATATAACTTTGATGCATTTAAAGGTCGGGGAGAAGTTGATATTTGTTTTCTTTAGATATCCTTTATATATCTATTCATCTTATTTTCGGGGATGGGGTGCATGTGGATTTATCGGAAGATATATTAGCTGCAGAACTTTCACTATAGCTGGATTTTCAAAATGTTGTGCTCTCTTTTGTTAAAATTGTAAGAAATCTAGAATTGTAGAAAATCATTAATTAATTCTACTTCAAACAATTAAATACGATATGAAAGGAAGTATAGAAGAAAAAAATTAATGCAGAACAAAATTTGACGTCGTGTTAACATGTCTTACTAAAATCGTCATAAAATGCTTAAACACACAAGATCTTGGATATCTTTGTATATTTGTATTCAGAAAGAGTTGACTAATCGGAATTGACAAAAAAGTATGTGAAATTTTGACCTTAAGGGCCCTTTTTTCGTGACGGTAGTCATATATATATATATATATATATATATATATATATATATATATATATATATATATATATATATATATATATATATATATATATATATATATATGATATTGTTTCAATGTGTAGAAGGGGGTTGCGTCTTACATACAGAGTGGGTCTAGTAAAAGAGATTTTAAACTAATAAAAATGTATTTAAATAAGCAGTCTGGGCGGACTCCGAAAACGGAGTAAACGGAAGTGATTTCTCAAACGAAAAAGGAGTTCGGCGCATGCGCAGTTAATCAAAATATCCCATTTTTACGTGAAAACAGGGCACTCAGGAAAATTGATTGTGCAAAGCGGATTATTCATATGCAGGTCTGAAAATACGTTTAAATGCTTTATAAGACATGTTTCAACAGAATGTATTTGGCAAAAATATACGTTCGTTGGGCAAATCAAATTTTATTTGCTGTCAAAGTTTGTCAATTCTGTTTCCGATGACGAAGCCAATAAAGTGAATAAATTAATGTTTTTTCCATGCTTTCACTATTATTTAAGATAATTTATGTGCTAGGGTGTGAAATACACTATTACTGTTAGTTTTTTATCCCGTTTGTAGTCATAACACCGTTCTTTTGATCACGCGCTGACTCGCCAAGTCGGCACTTCTTAAAATCTTGTATACATCATAATTTTGTCGTATTAAAATAAAAACATCATCTATATTAAAGGCTTGAATACTTACATTAGTGCAACAATTAATTTTCAATTTCCATACTTCCAAGTCTTAATTTGAAGTCCGATTTTCTTATCTTATAAGTCCTGGTCGACCACGTATGAGTTTTAATATTTGTATGTATTTTTCCTGTATTTTTTTAAGTATTATTTTAAGATTAATCATTTCTGAGTCGTTTCCATATTTTTTTTCACGCTTCTGAAGGATTTCAATCTATTTTTCAATCACGTTTTTACGGGAAAGGGAGGCAACTCTCCATTATTTACATTAGCTACAAAACGGAAGTTGAGAAAATCGCAATGCATGACGGTGCCAAATACTCCGTTTTCGGAGTTTACTCCTTTTTCGGAGTCCGCCCAGACTGATAAGACAAACTTATCATTGTTTCCTTAAATAATACTCTATTATATATATAAATTGTTTGCATCGTTTAACTTAATGTATCCTGAATACTCCCCCCCCCCCCCTGATGTGAAATTGAATATCAATATCAGTATTTGTATTAATAAAATGCATAACTTTATTTTCAATAAAAAAATATTTATCTGCAATGATGATGGTATACAATCGGTTCGTGGATTTTCTTTCTGTCGATAATTGTAAACATACATACATTAAAAAAATAGGCGTATGGGAAGAAAAGAAGTATATAACTTCGTTATATACGTCTGTGCTCAAAGGCGCTATAAAAGTTCTGCGAATGTAAATGAGCGAAAATACAGCGTAACGTCATTTTTCCACAATGCCCACTGCGCATGAGCATTGCCGGTAACTAAGAACTTAGACGCACTTACGACTGTAACAGACGTACGACAACGTTATTATCTTACGACAGCTTTTGTGAATAGCACCATAAACGTAAACGTACGTTTGTCGTAAGTTTAAAGTGTAATCGTAGACGTACGATTTTTTGTGAATAACCCTTTTTGATAAACTATCTCTACTTACCGTCAATAAATTCTTTAGTAACTGACATCGTTGTGTTTTAAAACGTCGATAAAGCTTCATATCTAACCACATTTATGACCTAGTATCTCTTCATATTTTATTAGAAAAAATGGGATAGTATTTTTCCTACGCAAGTTATCAACCTAAGAATGTTCTGCCTTTTTGCCCAAATTTGGGTTATCGGCTTGTTGGATGTCGGCACCTGCAAACCGATCAGTCATTGCATACCGCGATCAGCTCCTTGATAGCTAAGGTGATTTGCAGTTGTACTATCTCCGCACCTTTTTTACTTTTTGTAGCTTAAATTTTCAGCTTAATCCATTCTAAATCAATGTTTGGTAGTAAAAATAGTGATGAAAAATATACAGGAAAACTTCTAAAATAAGATTACTGAAGAGTTGGAGCGCGATAGACTTAAAGTAAAAAATAATGACGAAATGAAACAAGAGAAAAGCGGTCAACGTGACAGCCAACCGGGTTTTCTTGTGTGTGAACAGTATTTATTATCTATTTGTTAACCTTGACTTGATGAACACAACCTATCCAGAGAAACGATATACTCTATATGAATATTTATGCCCAAAAAAAGTTCAACCGCTGGTACTTTTTTTCATAGATTATCAGAAAACAAGATGCTAGTAATATGCACACTTTTAATATGTGTACAATTGATCTGCAAAAGAATAACTTCCTATCTTGAAAACTGTTGGAGGAGTTACCCGTAAAATAGGGGAGTAACAATGTTTTGCCATAAATGACTATAAGTTCAATAGCTGGTATTTTTCTCATAGATTATCAGAAATCCCAATCATAGCAATATGCACACTTCTGATATATTATATGTACAACTGATCTGCAATAGAACCATTTCCAATCTTGAAAACTGCAGGAGGAGTTATCTGTACAATAGGGACAGCGTCGTCATATTTTGCCAAAATATGACGACGTTTAACAGCTAGTATTTTTTCATAAATTATCAGAAATTATATTCCTAGCAATATGCAAACCTATAATATATGTACAATTGATTTGCAAAAGAACAACATCCTATCTTGAAAAGTATAAGAGGAGATATCCGTAAAATTAGGGTAGCTTTTTGGCAGCCGCCCGCCCACCCGCCATTTTCACCATCTTTTCTTCGAAAAAACAATGACCGGAAAGAAATTAAGCATTATATGTTCGAGAAAAAAAAGGTTTATCACAATGGTAATTTACATCAAAACGTATGAGATAAACTTCTTCATTAATAGGATGTTTTCCGTTACCATACATTTCTAAATCTATATAATCATGTTAAATATATCATGGCAGATTACAAAAATAAGTTATAGTGCAAATGATCATGATGTTTACTTTTTATGACAATAAATTAGAAAAAAACTTTTATAAAACTTACCTTATTTCCTATCCCATAGGTAAATTACAAAGCTTAAAAATCCAACATGGCCGGTTGCAAAATGTGTTGCATCTGGTCCGACTACCTGAGCAAATGATAAGGCGATTGATTTTAAGTATGTCAAGTACAAATATTTATTCTAATATCAAGACATATTCGTAATTTTAAGTCCTGAAATCAGGTTAACCAATTTAGTTATCGATTAAAAATGTCAGTTTTCTCTTTGTCAAACAAAAGTGAAAATGGCAAAAAAAAATGCAAAGGTTTTATTTTTTAAAGATTTTTTTAAATGAATTGTTTTTATTTGATTAATATACTTTAATGTCACAGTATAGTAATAATATGAATCAATCAATCTTGTTTGAGCTCACCTGAGTTTTTCTGATCAGTTTTTGTCCCTCTGTCTGTCTGTCAGTACGTCCAACTGTAAACGTTTTACATTCTTTGGAATTTCTCTTCAGAAACACTAGACAAATTTAACAAAATTTGGTACAAATCGCCCATAGTAAGGAAAATTCAAGTTTGTTTAACTGAAGAGTCAATCTCTCTTTCAAAGACGGGGGTAAGTAAAAATTATTGAAAACCTATTGACATTTCTTAAAAATCCTCACAAAGACCTTTTGGCCAGAAGAGCTGAAACTCGTCTGATTTTTAAATAACCTCAGGTATTGTCAATTTAGGTTTGTTTAAATCAAGATCCTCGAAGATGGGGTACGGTGGTTGATTTTTGCTCAGAAATAAAGTGTTAATTTTTTTAAAAACTTCTTTAAAAAAAGAACTGCCGAGAGTTTCAGAAGTAAATGATTAATGGTTCAAACAGTGGATATTCTTTTACTCCCTGGCTTGGGATTTAACACATCCAAATAATATGTAACAACTTCTAATAACAAAAAAATCAATGAGGGTCACTATTCGGTCCTAGTATTTCATCCTACTTTCAATAGCATAGTGGAAACAAGAGGGAATCAACATTTTTAACTCTCTCTCTCTCTCTCTCTCTCTCTCTCTCTCTCTCTCTCTTATATAGCACTGAAAATAGATAGAAGGGGCAATATTTGGCGAATAAAATAAAGATGAGTTGTAATATTGTAGTGAATATTAACATCGGGTTCGGAATTCCATAAATAATAACATTATTATATATCCATTGTAAACAAAATTCAGTTGTTACCTGTACCTTATCCGAGTTGGACGTAGATTTTATCCGTCAGACTTTAGAGGTTTTTAACAACTCATAACTCATATTTGTGAGTATCATTGACATTAGTTCGTGCATTTTGGCGCCATAATTATTTTTTTTCCTGTCTTCCAAATTCGATCTAGGCTATAGGAAGATATTTATTTATTTCAATTAAAATATTGGTATATTTTGGAAACAACTGTATTACTTTTCTTGTTTATTTTGATTTTTTTCTTTTGTTTTTCTTTTCTTATTATTATCAACGCATCAAATCGCATGGATGAAGTTTTTCAGTCAATTTTTCCTTTGATACGTCGAAAAATAGAACAAAATATTCAATTCATTTCTTAAATTACAAATTACCAGTGAGTTCATAATACTCTTACAATGAAGTCATTATGCTCAAGGGGAAAGATATTTCGTACTGACTATGTATGAGATATACATGCATTTTCATACATGTAAAGTATTCATTATTCAGGTTAAAAGGCGTTGATTATTTGATTTATTCGTAATAATAGTTCAGTTCAATATAGTTAAAATCTTCTACTGTGCTGCTTGGTTTTCTTAGAATAATTGAATTGAAACTTAATAATTTGACTTCAACCATACATCAATAGGTATATTGGAAAAATTTCACACATCTATACATGTATGCATGTTACATTGTTTCTACGTGTAGAAGGGGGTCGCGTCTCACATACAAAGTGGTGGTCTGGTAAAAGAGATTTTAAACTAATAAAAATGTATTTTCAAATAAGACAAAATTTATCTTTGTTTCTTTTAAAAATACTCTATTATAAATATTAATTGTTTGCATCTTTTAACTTGATGTATCCTAGCCCCCCCCCCCCCCCCCCCCCCGAGTTTAAATTGAATAGCACTATCAGTATTTGTATTAATAAAATGCATAATTATATTCCAATAAAAATTATTTATCTGCTATGGTGGCATATCTTTGCCCCTTGTGTGCAAGTTATTTTTCTCTTAATTATGTTGACATGCAAGATAAATATGTTGATATGCAAAATAGTTATGTCAACATGCAACATAACTATGTTGACATGCAAGAAAACTGCAATCAAATAAGAGTTATAATCTCAAATATCGCCAACATATGACATCCAAGATACTAGATATGCTACCTATTGATGTCAACATGCAACTTATTAATGTTAACATGCAACTTATTTATGTTAACATGCAACTTATTTATGTTAACATGCAAGATAAATATGCTAACATGCAACTTATTTATGTTAACATGCAACTTATTTATGTCGACATGCAACTTATTTATGTCAACATGCAACTTAATTATGTTAACATGCAAGATAAATATGTTGACATGCAACATATTTATGTCAACATGCAACTTGGCTATGTTGACATGCAACTTATAAGTTGCATGTCAACATTTTTATCTCGCATGTAAACATAACTAAGTTGCATGTTGACATATTCATCTCGCATGTAAACATAACTAAGTTGCATGTTGACATAACTAAGTTGCATGTCGACATAAATAAGTTGCATGTCGACATAAATAAGTAAACATAACTAAATTGTATGTTGACATAAATAAGTTGCATGTCGACATAAATAAGTTGCATGTCGACATAAATAAGTTGCATGTCAGCATATTTATCTTGCATGTTAACATAAATAAGTTGCATGTCGACATAAAAAGGTAGCATCTAGCATCTTGGATGTCACAGGTGGGCGATATTTCAGATTTTTCGAGATTTTTGTATGATTCATATCAGATTGCAATTTCTTGCATGTCAACATAGTTATGTTGCATGTTGACATAACTATCTTGCATGTTAACATATTTATCTTGTATGTCGACATATTTGATAGAAAAATAACTTGCACACAAAGGGCAGAGATATGCCACCATAATCTGCAATGATGATGGTATTCAATCAGTTTGGCGGTTGCGTAAACCCTTTTTGATAAACAATCTCTACTTATCGTCATCAAATTCTTTAGTTGTTGTGTTTTAAAACGTTGATAAAACTTCATATCTAAGCACCTTTATGACCTAGTATCCCTTCATATTTTATCAATTTTGAAATTTCAATACTTATGGTTAAAAAACATGTGATCGCATTTTTCCTACGCAAGTTATCAACCTGAGAATTTTGCGCTTTTTTGGGTCATCGCGATGTGGGATGTCGGCACCTGCATAACGATCAGTCGTTGGTTACCAGAGATTAACTTCTTGATAGTTTACGCAGATGAAGTATATATATGCAAGTTTACCAACTCCACATCTTTTGTACCGTTTTTGTAGCTTAAGGTAACTCCATACTCGTAAAATTCTCTGAGGAAAGTTGAAAAACTGAACTGATTTCAACTTAATAGACTTAACTGTCATCAATTGTTAGAAAAAATATACATGTCATCACACTTTTTGAGATGCCAGATAAACATAAACTAAAGCATATTTTAGCATCAGAAAACTGTATTTTTTTTTTGGTTAAAAGTAAAATCTTGTAGGCAGAAATTTGTTTTTCTTGTTTAATTTTAATGTCAACTTTATCAGAAAACTAAAATTACAAAAATATTTTAAAATTAATCGTTGGAATAAGAAAAACTATAGGATTTAAACATACAACTGTGAGAAGAGTCAGAAAAAGAGTTATTTCCCCTTTGCATGGATAAGATGTATAAAAATTTGGAAATTTAGGATAAAATTAAGTGCGAAAATATCTTGAACCTACCAATAATTCTAATTACATCAATGTGATTATATTCACATAAAATAAATAAAACTACCTTGCACAATTTTTAAAGAATTCAAAGTTTTACAAAAAAGTGTGACATCACAGAACACTGGATCTACTTTAAATTTAAATTTTCAGCAAAGTCCATTCTAGATCAATATTTTTTAGTAGAAATAGTGATGAAAAATTTACAGAAAAAAACTTAAAAAACAAGATTTCTGAAGAGTTGAAGCGCGAGAGTCTGTTTCAAAAATAATGACAAAATAAAAAACAATGACCGGAAAGACATTGGATAAAGCATCACCTGTTTGAGAAAACGAGGGTTTATCACAAGGGTAATTTACACCAAATCGTATGAGATAAACTTCTTTATTAATAGGATGTTTTCGGGGAGTCCGCGCTATTCGTTACCATACATTCCTAAATCTAAATATTCATGTTAAATCTATCATGGCAGATTCCAAAAATAAGTTTTATGAGATTAAATTGAAGAAAATAACGAAGTCATTTATAAAACCTACCTTATATCCTATCCCATGGGTAAACTGCAAAGCTTAAAAAAAACATGACTTGTTGCAATAGTTGTTTCTCCTGGTCCGACTACATGGGTTAGAGATAAGGTGACTGATTTTAAGTATGTCAAGTACAAATATATATTCCAATATCAAGAAAAATTCATAATTTTTAGTCCTGAATACAGTTATCGATCAAAAATGTTAGCTTGATCTTTGTTGAAAATAAGGAAAATTAGCATGTAATTATAGCATGTGTGCAAAGGTTTCTTTTTTTAATTGTAACAGTGAAGTGATAAATAAATATGAATCAATGAAGTCTTACATCTTTGTCGACCTCACCTGAGCTGACAGATAAAATGGGTTTTTCTGATCAGTTTTTGTCCATCTGTCGGTCTATATGATAGTCCGTCACACTGTAAACGTTTTTGGTTTTGGACTTTCTCTTCAGAAACGCCATGCTAATTCTATTCAAATGTGGTATAAATCGTACCATAGTAAAGAAAATTTAATTTTGTTTAACTGTAGGGTCAATCTTTCTTTCAAAGAAGGGGGTAAATAAAAACTATTGAAAACCTGTTGACATTTCTTAAACATCTTTTTAAGAGCCTTATGGCAGAAAAAGCTGAAACTCATCTGATTTTTAAGTAAACTCAGGTATAGTATAGATTTAAGTTTGGTTGAATCAAGATCTTCAGAGATGGGGCAGAGCCACTTATGGGGTTGATTTTTGCTTGGAAATAAACTGTTAAAAAAAAAACTTTAAAAAACGTTATTCAAAGTACTTAAAAAACTGCCGAAGTTGATTTTTATTCAAAGGTACATGCAAATGTTTTTAGTTTAAGCAATGGGTATTCTCCTACTCTACAGATGATGTGGCCCTTGGCTTGGGATTTAACACATCCAGAGTACGCAGCACTATTAAGGATTACTTTGAAAATATCAGCGGATTTAAACGTTCATAAAACGATGTAACTTTTATTACAAAATATTTATGTAAAGTTATTTCATCATGAAACAGTATAGTAAATGCTACTTTGTATGACACTTACTGTGGTCCCCTGAATTGATAGTCACGTGATGTTTGTTGATAGTTCTCCCGATTGGAGGTCATAAACAAATTTCAATATTACGAGGGAATACCCTTATTTGAATTAAAAACTTGAATGATAATTAAATTCTACATCTCTAATAGATTCTGAAAAGTGCTGCTGCTTTGTATGGAGTTCATTTTTTATTAGAATAAATATCAAAGAAATGAGCTCCGGTTGGAAATATATAATGTTCGCTTAATATTTTTCGTATTTATTAATGCATTTTATAGATTTCATCGAAGCAGCAGCACTTTTTAATAAATTAAACATACATTAAATCCTTATCCAAAAGATCGTAATGATCTGTTTAGCGTATGCACTTGTAAAAAGCGAATTTAGATAGGCTTCCCGGTGTCAAACACCTAGAACTTGTACATTAAACACTCTAGAAAAGAAATAATACCCGCTCTAAAAAATAATCACACGCCAATTCAAAACAAGCATAATAGTTTTAAGATTATGCTCTGTTAATTTATAAAATGCATTATTCCATATTTTTAAAATTGATTGATCCGCCACTCTCTACACAAATATGCGTCAAAATTTACATTATGACGTCACATCGACAAGTGCACAGCGATCAGTCAGTTGTTTATATTTATCGTTGTTAGAGTTATTTCACTACAAAGTTGCATGCATAGCTAATTTTTAATGTAGTCAAATGTTTTCGTACCCATAACAAACGGAAAATACTTTATTATTAGATTAGCATTTTTGACGACTTGTTGTTCTGTATGGTGTCATAGTTAACATATCCCGTACTGTACTTTCTGGTCGGCGCGATCACAAATGAAATTTTAAACAGTGCTGCGTAATATGCAACAACTTATAATAAAAAAAAATCAATAAGGTTAACTATTCTGCGGTCGCAGTATTTCGTCCACCTCTCAATAGCAAAGGAAACAAGAGAAGATCAACATTTTGAACTCTCCCTCTCTTTAATAGCAGTGTAAATAGAAGGGGGCCAATATTTGGCGAATTAAAGTAATGGTGGGGTTTAATATTTCGCTTCCAAAATATGTTGAGCCTCCTCTTCAATAGCAAACAAATGAATGGGGGATGGGTGGTTGTCATTGTATTTTTAAACCCGGGTTTGATATTCCATAGGAGTTTTCTTATATAAATTTCTCTGCGAAATATTGAACCCGGGTTGAGAATATGGCACCATTATTGATGTGTTTCGTTTTTCATGTCTTAAACTACCTTTTTTCATAATTACATTGTACGTTGTTTTGGATAAATTGAATACATATTTTGGTTATATGTTTAGCTTTTTTCTGGTTATCGATCAAAGAACCTATAGTGATTAAACAAGTGTCTTAATTTTCCTAATTGTTTATAGTTGTGCTTTGTTCGTCTTCCACTGTATTAACCAGTGAATTCCATTTCCCGTGATAACAGTTTAAGGTAAATGAGGTACAGTACCTTGATTTTGTAGCAATTTAGCGATGATGGGGCACAATAAAAAACCCAACAGTTATTATAGACTGTCCAAAGATATTTATGCGGCACATTTTCTTAAATTGTTCTATATTCATAAATACCTCTGAATTCGAACGACGTCTATTCAATAATTTAAAAAATTTCATGTTTTTTCTTTTGAAACGCCCCTCAATCTAGCATGTCAGGTTTTAATACACGGCTAAAATTTTAAAAAGGCTACGGGAAATTTCTATTGCGAAAGGTGCTGGATAAAAAAAATTGGTCTACCGAGTAAGTTCCAAATAGAGAAAAGATGTAAACATTCCCCATTATAAATCTCCGTAACAATCCTTTTTTCCTTTCTGTACTTTTTTTTCTGTGTGAATACGATAATGTGCCAATGGAGATATCTTGATAATGTTCCCTCTTTCAATTTCCATTGCACTTCTCTCACATGTATGTGAGTTTTTATTAAAGATTGTTGAAATGTGTAGCATAAATATCTTGGAACAGACTTTATATGATGTTATTGACTTTTTTCAAGCAAATATTTCCATATCTTGCAAACAAATAATACTGTCGGCCTATCTTTTGTCAGTGTGAAAAAAGGCAAAGGTGTAACCTAGCTGCAGGACTGTAGCTCCCGGTCTGAAAAAATTCGGATGGACGACCTGGGAGCTACAGTGCCTCCCATAGGAAAAATCTGCAATTTACGGCGCACAAAAAATTGCGCAATATAGATTTATAATGGGGAATGTATGACAGATGAGTATATGGTTTATATCAGAAGGATTTGACCTAAAACACTTTAATAGTACTGCTAGAATCCTTTGCCTCAATGTTGTAAATGAAAATATTCTTTTCACTAAAATTGAATAAATTGAGAGGGTTTATGATAAATAATAACAATATTTATTACATGTGATCAATAATAGGATTCTAGGAACAATTTTGATTTACATTAACTAATTGCCGATCGAATATTTGCATCATACCTACATATAAACATCAAGGTAGTGTTACACTTTTTAACTTTTAAGGTAAAATAGTGATCTGTTTTTAAGCGCCACGTGATACCACGGCACGACAGCTTCAAAGAGCAACTGTATTCCGAATTATAGATATAATTCCCTTGTAAGACATTCAGCGTGAATAAAATCCAGGTACATATTACTATGTGTTTTTATGGTTAATTAAGAAAAGTGGTTTATCAAATGGCCAGTGTACACTAATGCCTTTAATGAAAGTCGTGGTCGCTTAAAAGTCATTTGATTACTTTCAATCTAGGTACACCAATGTGTTGTCCGTTCGGCTTTTTGTCTGTTTACCTTGAATAATTACAGATATATCAAAAGACAAATTTTACTAGACCATTATCAATCACTGAATTATCTATGGGTTTTCCCGTTTTCTCGATTTTGACTTAGATCTAATGCCGGGTGTGACCGGTCAACAGAAGATGCTTATATACTCCTCTATGGCGCCTGATCCTACCTCTTTTTGCAAAGTTCTGTGTTTGCTCTGCTCTTGTTTTGTATTTTTTCTTTGGATTTTTGTTTTAGAACACAGTATGTCATCGCCACTTTTACCACTTAAAACTCACATAATCTATTTTCGAATTCATTACCTACGTTGCATATCTTTTTTTTTTTTAACCTTTGAAGACTTTTGGGACTGCATATTGCTTGCTGCGGTCTGTTTGTTTGTTTGTTTGTCCGTCCGTCCGTCGGCCGATCCACCAACAGGTTCAATTCATTTTTTTCTCGGAGGATGCATGTATTAAAAAGACATGGTATACAGGTTGATCATATATATATATGTATAATATATATATATATATATATAAATATGTCAGACAATTTTTATTTTTACAGAGTAATGCCCCTTGGACGTAGCAAAATTGCAATTATTTGCACTTTCTTTATATTTTCTTTGCAGATGTATTCCAAAAAGGGAGGCAAAAGTGTTTCACAAACACATCTTGTGAAATCAAAGGTTAATATATTAAGTTGAAATAGCAAATCTAATAAAGTACAAATGAGTAGGTTAATATAAATGTACCAATCCACCTTAGAAACAGTCTGCCTCGATCACTTTGTGACCACTCTTCATTCTTTGTACGGGTTGGATTGTTACAGGCATGCCCATTAATCCATACGTATTATAATTGTACATTTGTTCACATGTAAGATATAATTCCAAAGATTCCTTTTTCATACTCAATAAAATGATTATTTGATCAAAGTTATGGCTAGTGTTGCTAAGGTGAGCTTTATGGCCCTTGGGCCTCTTGTTATCAAATGTATTTTGACAAATCAGCAGTAACTTAGTTACATTTTGTTATTTTATTTCGATATTTATGTAGATTAATATAATGTAAGCGTTTTGTATTCATTTGAAGAATTAATTTTTTAAAAACCCACATTTTTCTATATACGTATTTAATCATCTTCAAAAATAAACACTGTTCAATGTAGATTTAGTGTTAACATATACATGTATTAAGTACTTTTTTAAGTAATTCGGGTTGTTACATCATTGTACATGTACATACTGTTATTATATGCTTAAACTCTTAAAAATCATCATAATTTTTATTAATAAACCAAGGGAAAATTTGAATAACATGCTACAAAAGAAAAATGATGCATATTGGTTACACATTTGATATTTGATCCAATGTACGTTTTACAGACTGATCAGTTCTCTCCAAAAGTAAAAAACGAATTAAAGGGAAGCATCTCGTTATCAGTTTTTTAGGCATAATGAGGTGTTTTCATTGTTAAAAAGTAGTTCCACCCTATCATTTAAGATTTTAATTCTAACAAGCTTGAATCTACACTATCCAAAGATGCTTCTTCACAACTTTAAGTTTTCTGGCCGAAAGGGGTTAAGAAGATCTTTTTTTTTCAAATGCCAACAAGTTTTCAATGAGTCTTGCTTATCTCTCCTTTAAAGATAGTTTGTCCCTTCAGTTTAACGAAATTCAAATTCCTATATCTAGAAAAGCTTCGTTCCAACTTTGGTTAAAATTAGTCTAATCGTTCTAGAGAAGAAGTGAATATTGTGTAAATTTTTAGGCGGACGAACTTACAGACAGAAGGACACACAGACAGGAAAACAGACATAAACAAAAAGAAATCAGTAATTTGTTTTAGATTTTACTCCTGATAAGATGTAAAACTTTATTCATTCGTATCATCGCTTCACTGTCATTCTTTACAGCATTAGAGTATGTTAATTAAATTTGCATGTTCTACACAAATATTCTCACTTATGTATTAAACTCTGAATTTGTAATGAGTTCTTTTTGGATTTTGTCAGCTGAATGAACAATAAGATTTTGTAAAGAAAATAAACAAGTTTAATTTGAAAAAAAAATTAATAAACAAAACAAATCATTATTTTCACTTCCCCTTTCACACCACTCTCATTCGAACATAACAAAAAAAAAGAATAATAATTCAATTAAACAAATGAACAAATATCTGATACTATCAACCAAATTCAAGATTAAATCACACTGTATCAGATATAAAATGGAAGTAAACTACAAAATGCTGTTTAGAAGCTATTTCAACCAATAAAACTCTTGTTGAAAAATTTACTCAAAAAATATTAAAGTTCAATAATTAAAAATACCGTGAATTTACAATTACTTCAAATTTCAGCTCAAAAGCATGTATATGAAAATTAGCCTGTAATAACAGTCGCTTTTTAACACTTAAAACCTCTCTGAAAATGAACTCAAGGTCACTATGCACTCGAGACGCTCCTGCCCTCGTCAAATTTCCTGTCCCTCTTGTCGCTATCCTAACCGAAAGCCCCGGACTCGCAGGTCTCTCGCTTCCAGTCTACGACCACTGCCCGGATAGGAAGCCACGCCCCACTCAGCATAGAATGCGTCCCCGACCTTCGTCAATTGTCCCCACGACCTTCCATAGGAAAGTTTCCGTCTAGCACACCAGTCTGTATTTCAGGTAATTGTATCAAACACCCTTACGCACTGAAAAAAACATACTGTGACTAATAAAGTCCCGATAAACATACAAACATACTACCAATTACACTAAGAACTAAATTACCAGCGAAATGTACAAAATAACAACAAAACAACCTTACCGGCTAGGAAAACATGTGCCCGCCTAACAGAATCCAAAATTCAATGGCTACCCATTTCTCCTTAGTATTAAGCTAACTGGAGATATTCACCATATCTTAAATCATAGTATTAAGCTAACTGAATCAGGAGCTGCAAAACGTGGCACCCGGCTGATGTCGTTACCAGACCCTCTACTGACCACTACACCCAAACCGGTCACTTTAAATACTCGATCTAAAAATAGCACACTCACTCGACACTCGTCACTCACATACGGTAACCCATTCATAACAAAATTAAAGAGGAACACAAATATAAACACCAGTATATACAAAACTGAATCAACTTTATTACAGAATTTTACTCTGTTCAACCTAGAAAACGCTCAGCACTAGCATTCTTAATCGATAACTTTGGTTAAAATGATTTCAGGACTTTATTTTTCTGTATTTGTTTATCTCTGAGTACAAGTTAGTTTCTGACATATAAATCGATCACCTTATCTCTTGCTTAGGTAGCCTAACCAGGAACAATAAACACTGACAAGTTGGCATTTGAAGCTCCGTGGTTACCCATAGGATAAAATAAGGAAAGTGTGTTAACTGACTTAATTATTTATCTTCTTAATTAAGTCAAAATATTTACATTTGCGCCTTCATTTATTTTAATCTGCATTGATAAATTCTACATTTTACCTTTAATTTGGAAATTTTTGCTTTAAGTGAAACTTTTATATAAAAGAAGTAAAAAATATTTACAAGCAGACAGACTGACAGACAGACGTGCAAACAAATGGATAAAAAACTGACAGATGGACAAAAAATAATCATGAAAACTTATTATAGCTTTCAGCTTTGAGCTAAAAATAAAGAGAATTTAAGGCTTCATTAATTTGTATACTGTGATTCTTTACAGCGATTACTTATGCAAATCAAGCAACTTTAAAAATCTTTTCAAAAACATTTTGTGTATGCTACACTTATATGCTAAATCTTAACTATTTAACAAATGTAAGAGGGCAAAGTATATTTAACATCGGGTTCGAGATTCACATTGACAGTCTTTGTCAATGTGTACAAGTTAGTTTCTGACATATAAATCAATCACCTTATCTCTTGTAAAGGTAGCAGGGTCTGGAACAACACCTACAACCGCTTAAAGCAATACGAGCTGTAATTTTCATGCTGAGATTCTGTTTAACGAAAATAAATATCGTGTTTTTTAAATTTCTGTTAGCCCTATTTTTGTGGAAAAAGCCATTAATAATCTTTAATTGAAGTGAAATTGAATTATTGTCGTCCTGTACAAAAATTGACCTACTATATATATATATATATATATATTCCTTAGAAGAGAAATCTTTCTTCTGACAAGTTATGACATCATTTGTACTAAAATTTGTTTTTAGCTCACCGAGATGAAATTGGGGAGGGCTTATGTTATGCCCCTCGCTTTGGTGTTGGCGTCGGCTTCCGGACGTGGTTAAAGCTTTTGGTGCAGGTCCTGTATCTAACTTACATCTAACTTGCATGGGTGATGCATCTGGTCATAGTAATCTACGTCTAATTAAATATTTAAATAGTGGTTGTCATTGCATAGTAAATAAAATAGTGCAAGATAAATTTGCCGGATGCCTCATATGGACACAACTGTGATCGACCGAAGCCGATCACAAAAATCTTTAAACATATTCTGTTAATGTTCTACTTATATGCTGGATTTTACACTGTTTAACAGAGATAACGCTCAGCGTTCTTAAAAGATAACTTTAAGTTAACTTGATTTCAGGACTTTCTGTAAGTTGTCTTTATCTATAAATACACATAGATAAAATTAATGACAATATCTCTTGTTATGGTAGCAGAACCAGTAACATTTACAACCGACCAAGCTGAACAGCTTCAAAACGGCAAACTACAGATCAAGCTTACACTTTTGTAGCGTCTGATTGACATACTTTCGAGAAAATTAATTTTTTATATTCCAATTTTTTAATGTTCGGGTTCGATATTCTCGGTCGCACTAAAAAGCGCCCGAGAGCGCCCGGGATTATATTTTAGCGCCCGGGAGCGCCCGAGAAGCAAAAATAGGCGCCCGGGATCCTAGATTCTTCTGAGATTGGTCTTAAAAAATTTTATTGTTAATATTTATGCATACACTAGAATAAAAATCCGGGGAATTTTAATAATGCAGCAAACAAGAAAGACAGCTCTAAATTGAAAAATCGCGTGTCAATCCAATTATTTACCTGACAGGTAGCGGTATCACAGCTGAGTCCGTTAATTACCTGTGGTGCAGACTAGCAGGGTACAGGATAAAGAAATACACAAAGCTGTCATATAACATCCCCTCTCCATCGTCTCATATAGCATGTCACGATATTTCAAAAATTACCTGTCAACCTTGTTAGTTATAAAATTGTCAAATTTATCCCCATCGTCTATGTACAAGGATGTGTTGTCAGTTTGTTAATTCTCCAAATTTTTTCATAAATAATCAAGTCTGCAAACACAAAATCATTTCCTATTTGCAAATCATACGATCAATTACTTTATCAAATTATTGACAGCAGAATGCCTGCTCTAAAAAGACGTAAAATTAAGGCTTCTTCAAAAGCCACTTTATTTTGTCCGTGCGGAATATGCAGGAAAAATTGCCAGAAAGCTTGCATTTGTTGCGACATTTGCAACGTTTGGTATCATCCTCATTGCGAGAGTTTGAACCTGCAAGAATTTGAGATGTTTAAAATTTCAAATTCCCTTGTTGTAGATATTTATATTAAAATATTTACATCTACCAAGTATGATTCACTCTATTTCTTACGGAAACTTATAGTAAATTCATAGCTCTATAGAAACAGCCAGACTGAAATCTACACGCCCAATTTATCGATTGGTCGAAATCTACAGCGGCTGAAACTGACAAGAAAATGACAGGACAGATATCGACACGTCCTGTTTATCGATTGGTCCAAACCTATAGCGACCTAGGAAAAATCACGGACTGCACGAAATAACCATGACGATGTCGGACTCAAAGTCTGACAGGAGACGATTTGCCTGTTTCTTTTAGCTAACTTACTTACGTACATTAACAGTAATTTAGTGAATTTTACTTACTTTTCCTAATCAATTTATCAATTAGCTTAAAGAAAATGTTAATATAAACAATAAAATGCTTTCTTTGATGATTCATTCGGGTTATGAAGGTAGTGATAATTGCAGAAAAAATTTACATAACCCGCTAACGCGGGTTATGTATTTTTTCTGCAATGTCACTACCTTCATATCCCGAATGAATCACCAAAGAAAGCATTTTATTGTTTAAATAACGCAACTTATTACAAACTCCATTTATTGTATATAATGAAATGTTTGTAAATAAATGTATTCACATTAAAATAACGCAACTTACTACAAATTCAATGAAGTTTGTACATAGTATGTCTAATAAACATTTTTTTCAAATTAAGTGTTTTTTAATTTTTTTTTTCAATGATTAAGTTAATTATATAAAAAACTAGACACGATCTCGTTGCGAGCAACGAGGAGGTCTTCCGTCCGATTTTTAGAACAGGAAATGACCTTGCCTTTTATTTATCTTCATCAACGAAACATATCAGGAAATGCAGATGTGATCTAAAAGAGCGATGTATGAAGGATTATACACCTGTAGGATCCTTAATTTTAAGGACCAGTCCCATTTTATTTCATATCAAATAAGAGGTCTTTTGACTTAATAACAGGTCTAATAACCTGTAATAAAAAGAAACCGAAGAAAAAAAGAGGGTCTGCCTTTGTAAACGGAAGACCCTAATAACAATAAGAATAGAGGGTCTTCCGCTGAAGACGGAAGACCCTCATAATAAAAGACTGTTTTTGTCTAAATCTTAATTGAAGAGTGTTTTTCAACTTGTACTACAGTCCAACAACCCTTTTATGTTGATTATTTTAGTTAGAAAATTAAATAAAAAGCAGAGAAAGAAATAGAGAGAAAGAACAAATCTTGGCTCCGGCGAGATTAGAACACACAGCCTTTGCAGGTGTCTCAAAACATGGCTGACGCGAAATAATTCCCGAATTTGTGTTTGAATTTGGGGCGTTTCCGCCCGGGAGAAGAGCTGAGTTTTTGTATGAGATGAAAAACAAAGTGTAAGATGTCTGACTATTTAGGTTTGGTAACAGTGCGATGTCATTTGAAATATTGACGCGTGTTTTTGTCTGGAGGGGGGTGAAAAGACCCGAGCTTGATTTTCGTCGTAAATAAATCGAAAATAGAATTTTGAGGTGTGGATCTCGGATTCGTGTAACAACTATTAGGGGAAGTCCTAAAACAATGACTGATGCAGTTTACCCATGTATTTCAGTGTTGAGAATTTTTGTTCGTGTCGTTTACTATTATGTTTGACTGTTTTATTTCAGCAGGATTGATAGAATCTTTATAAATGTAGAAATAACGAAATCAGTAACACGTAAATTTATTCGGTAAAAATTTGATGCAGTAATTTCCACAGCTCTAACATTCATAAGTAGTTCACACGTTATCGTATATTCAGACTAAACAGAAAAAAAGAAATATACATGCAACAGAAATATTACGTGGCTGCACAGGGGCCAAGCCCATTTCAACATTAATTTCAATGAAACAATAAATAAAGAAAGAGGTCGAACTCTGACCCAGATAGAAAACTACAGCTCGCTTCAAAATCCTAAAAAATCAATTAATCTTTAAAACACTCGCAACGTGCATGTATTTTTCATAAAATGTTTGAGATACACTCCTGCCGAATTTTAAGTTGATGGGTCTTACAATAGCGGAGATATACGCATTATTCTCTCGAAGTCGCCAGTTTATTTTTACTCGGACACTTACCGGTCCAGAGCTCACGATGGGATTTTGCCTATGACAACAGCAGTATTGCAACAAGTCGAGAAACATTTGCAATAATCTTTTGAAATCTTACATCAAACGCAATTTATGGATTTACTTTTTACTTTTAAAGTTTTCAGAAATAAGATATATAAAATGCCATAACATTTACATGCTAAACACTACATATGTATGATGAGAGAGAGAGAGAGAGAGAGAGAGAGAGAGAGAGAGAGAGAGAGAGAGAGAGAGAGAGATTAATCAGAAATCGATTTGATCAGAGACATAAATAACATTTACGTCTCTGATTTGATAAAGAAATTTATAATTGTTTTATCTGCTTTTTTATATCTATTATATTTCTTTTTGTCTCAAGTTTTTCTTTGCCGCAATAACTGCATAATAAAAAATTCTGGTAAGTCAGCAAATAAAATAACCTACATCATTAGAAATATAGTATGATTATTTATTCCCCATTTTCCCGAATCCAAACGATACCCAAGTGTTATGTCTAAATGACCAATGTTAAGCATTCAGTTGATAATAAAAATCGTTTTTTTTTAATCCCAGACAGTCAATAGATTTGTTATTAAATCACTGAACAGTGAATTTCAAAAAATAACATCCGTAGACAATATCCCGTAACGTATTTACTTTTTTGACGTCAAATGTACATTAGCCTCTAGCCTCATTACTCCATGTTACCTGTAGTAGATCTTTGAGAGAGAGAGAGAGAGAGAGAGAGAGAGAGAGAGAGAGAGAGAGAGAGAGAGAGAGAGAGAGAGAGATTTTAATGTTCAGGAATTCAATATAAACGCAACATTTGTCAATAAACGCATGTATACATGCATACAGGTACATATCTAAATGTTTGAATAAATACAAAACAACCTTTCTTTTTAAGCCATGTGAAATACTAAAAACGTTGGTGCATTGCTAAATGTTGTGTGTATACAATCATTGAAATGGCGGCATTTCTTTGATGCCGGCAAAGCGATCCAGTGGACTCTAATGCGGTCGAACTGCAGGGGTGCTTCGGCGGCATGTCTTTGATGCCGGCAATGCGACAATCGTCCGAATTTAGCGAGCAGTTGACAGAAAAGAGCTCTATATTTGTACTGAAAAAAAGCCGCTATTATTTTTATTTATGACAAAAAGAAAACGGAAAACATTCAAATCCATCATTATAAAGATAAAATCGTTAAACAAAACACAGTTAAGCAAGAACAAATAATCGGCACTCGGGGACTGAACCCGGGTCGCCTGGACACAAGTCCACCACTCTAACGACTGAGCTACGCGGACTCTTGCTTCAGAACTTTGGAGCCCAAAATCTCGAGAATGCATGGATCGATTTTAAAACAGATTTTATATTCAGAGGTTTTTAGAGTGTCTCTATCGAATAGTAACATAAAATAAATTCAAGTTCAAAAAATTGAAAAATTAAGGTTTTTCATTTCCTTCCGCTGACGACCGGAAGTGACGGCGGACGTTTGGATATGCGTAGTACACTGCGGCCGTTCACTCTTTACGATCTCTGAAAATTTGAAAGTTCTATCTTAAATACTTTTGGAGAAAACTCGTGAACAAGCAAAAACATAAAATCTTTAATATCTCGGGACCGGAAGTGACGACCAAAAAAATCCCACATACTTTTCTTACAAATGTTGTCATAAACAAGATCTGAAAGTTTAATCAAAATCGACTGAAGCGTTTTCGAGAAAACGTGGGAGAAAAAAAAAAGAATAATAACTAGACACGATCTCGTTGCGAGCAACGAGGAGGTCTTCCGTCTGATTTTTAGAAGAGGAAATGACCTTTCCTTTTATCTTCATCAACGAAACATATCAGGAAATGCAGATGTGATATTAAAGAGCGATGGATGAAGAATTATACACCCCGTTGGATCCCTAATTTGAAGGACCAGCCCCATTTTATTTCATATTAAATAAGAGGTCTTTTGACCTAATAACACGTCTAATAATCTGTAATAAAAAGAAACCGAAGAAAAAAAAGAGGGTCACCCTTTGTAAACGGAAGACCCTAATAACAACCAGAATAGAAGGGTCTTCCGCTGAAGACGGAAGACCCTAATTATAAAAGACTGTTTTTGTCTAAATCTTAATTGAAGAGTGTTTTTCAACTTGAACTTTAGTCCAACAACCCTTTTATGTTGAATATTTTAGTTAGAAAATTAAAAAAAAAGGAGAGAAAGAAATAGAGAGAAAGAAGATATCTTGGCTCCGGCGATATTAGAACACACAGCCTTTGCAGATGTCTCAAAATAATGACGCAAAATAATTCCCGAATTTGTCTTTGAATTTGGGGCGTTTCCGCCCGGGAGAAGAGCCGAGTTTTTGTATGAGATGAAAAACAACGTGTGAGATGTCTGACTATTCAGGTTTGGTAACAGTGCGAGGTCATTTGAAATATTGATGCGTGTTTGTGTCTGGAGGGGGGTGAAAAGACCTGAGCTTGATTTTCGTTGTAAATAAATCGAAAATAGAATTTTGAGGTGTGGATCTCGGATTCGGTCATTACATGTAGTACAGTAATCTAGAATTGAACTAGTTTGAAAATAAAGGTTTAAGATGAAAGATCTAGTAAAATCAGGCCAGAAAAACTAAATTATTTTGTGAATAGGAGGAGGGGGGGGGGGGTTCGATGCGTGTACTGTGTAAATTTAAATTCCCAGTATAGGCAATAAGCGCCGTTTAATCTCAGGAATTTCGTCTTGATTGTTCAATCCGCTGCATATTTGGCAGAAAATAAGAATGATGTCCGAGGTTCATTTTCACGAATTTTCATTAGGATTGAGTGAAGGGCTTGGGAGTTATAATTTATTTTACAGTACATGTCAATCACGACAATTGAAACTAAAATGCCAAAAACTTCATAACTCTGTTAATAATGAACGAATTGGTCTGGTAATTAGTACAGTAATCTAGAATGGTATTTAGTTGAAATTAAAGGCCCAAGATCAAAGATCAAGGAAAATCGGGCCAGAAAAACTAAATGATTTTATGAATTGGGGGGGGGGGGGGGGGGGGGGGGGTTTCTATATTAAACGTAGAATATTAAATTTTTAATATCACAAATAACACAATTTCTAAACAAAATACATATGTTAGAACAATGTATAAGCGTTGTTTGAAAGATGTAACTATTGATTTTTTAACATCTGTTTATCTTAGGCTCAAACACTCATAAACGGCTGGTCAGTTTTCAAACCTTGTCGCAGTCACCCGTTCGTTTGTATAGTTACGTGTATAAACTTTTTCTTAATCCCAGACAGGCAACAGATTTGTATCAGTATATAGACATGCACAAAAAAGGAAAAAGTCCGCCATCTTTAATAAAAATGACTTTTTAGCGTTGACTTCCAATCAGTATTAAGACAATCATTAAACAATGAATTTCAAATCATTTGAATCCATAGACATTATTCCGTAACTTGAAATAAATACATGTATAATTTTTGGACGCCAATGTACATTTAGCCTCTATCCAATTTACTGCATGTTACTTGTACTAGTTCTTATTTAAATGCTAAAACGTTTGTACTTTAGAGAGAGAGAGAGAGAGAGAGAGAGAGAGAGAGAGAGAGAGATTTTCTAGTTTTTTTAATAGTGTTTATGGAATCAGTATATTAGCAACGTATGTCAATAAACACATTTATATACATGCATGCGTGTATCTATATATGTGAATAAATACTAATCAGTCCTCTTTTTAAGGTAATGTTGAATACTTATTTAAACATGGGTGCATTGCTAAATATTGTGTGTGTCATTGAGATGGCGGCATATCTTTGATGCCGGCAAAGCGACCCAGCGTACTACAGGGGTACTTTGGCGGCACGTCTTTGATGCCTGCGATGCGACGAGCGTTTGAATTTAGCGAACTGCTGACAGAAACAAGCTATCTATTTGTAATTAAAAAAAGCCGCTATTATTTCTATATATAATAAATATGAAACGGAAAACATTAAAATCCATCATTTTAAAGATGAAATCGTTAAACAAAACAAAATTAAGAAAAAACCAACATTCGGCATGTCTTTGATACCGGCAATGCGACGAGCGTCTAAATTTAGAGAGCTGCTGACAGAAAAGAGCTCCATATTTGTACTATAAAAAGCCGCTCTTATTTTTAATTATGACAAAAATAAAACGAAAAACATTCAAATCCATCATTTTAAAGACGAAATCATTAATCAAAACACAAATAAGAGAGAAAAAACATTCGGCACTCAGGGACTGAACCCGGGTCGTCTGGGCACAAGTCCAACACTCTAACGACTGAGCTACGCAGACCTTCGCTTCAGGATTTTGGGGTCAAAAATCTCAAGAATGCGTGGATCGATTTTAAAACAAATTTCATATTTAGAAGTTTTGAGGGCGTCTCTATCGAATGAAATAATAAAAAAATTCAAATCCCAAAAATTGAAAAATTAAGGTTTTTCATTTCCTTCCGGTGACGACCGGAAGTGACGGCGGACGTTCGGATATGCGTAGTACACTGCAGCTGGACACTTTCTATCATCCCAGAAAATTTAAAAGTTCTATCTTAAATACTTTTGGAGAAAACTCGTGAACAAGCAAAAACATAAAATCTTTAATATCTCGGTACCGGAAGTGACGACCGAAAAAATCCCACGTACTTTTCTTACAAATTTTGTCATAAACAAGATCTGAAAGTTTTATCAATATCGGCTGAAGCGTTTTTGAGAAAACGTGGGAGAAAAAAAAAAGAATAATAATAATAGAGGAAAAGAAACAAAGCAATAACAATAAGGTCTTCCGTTGGAAACGGAAGACCTTAACTAGACACGATCTCGTTGCGAGCAACGAGGAGGTCTTCCGTCCGATTTTTAGAAGAGGAAATGACCTTGCCTTTTATCTTCATCAACGAAACATATCAGGAAATGCAGATGTGATATTAAAGAGCGATGGATGAAGAATTATACACCCCGTTGGATCCCTAATTTGAAGGACCAGCCCCATTTTATTTCATATTAAATAAGAGGTCTTTTGACCTAATAACACGTCTAATAATCTGTAATAAAAAGAAACCGAAGAAAAAAAAGAGGGTCACCCTTTGTAAACGGAAGACCCTAATAACAACCAGAATAGAAGGGTCTTCCGCTGAAGACGGAAGACCCTAATTATAAAAGACTGTTTTTGTCTAAATCTTAATTGAAGAGTGTTTTTCAACTTGAACTTTAGTCCAACAACCCTTTTATGTTGAATATTTTAGTTAGAAAATTAAAAAAAAAAGGAGAGAAAGAAATAGAGAGAAAGAAGATATCTTGGCTCCGGCGATATTAGAACACACAGCCTTTGCAGATGTCTCAAAATAATGACGCAAAATAATTCCCGAATTTGTCTTTGAATTTGGGGCGTTTCCGCCCGGGAGAAGAGCCGAGTTTTTGTATGAGATGAAAAACAACGTGTGAGATGTCTGACTATTCAGGTTTGGTAACAGTGCGAGGTCATTTGAAATATTGATGCGTGTTTGTGTCTGGAGGGGGGTGAAAAGACCTGAGCTTGATTTTCGTTGTAAATAAATCGAAAATAGAATTTTGAGGTGTGGATCTCGGATTCGGTCATTACATGTAGTACAGTAATCTAGAATTGAACTAGTTTGAAAATAAAGGTTTAAGATGAAAGATCTAGTAAAATCAGGCCAGAAAAACTAAATTATTTTGTGAATAGGAGGAGGGGGGGGGGGGTTCGGTGCGTGTACTGTGTAAATTTAAATTCCCAGTATAGGCAATAAGCGCCGTTTAATCTCAGGAATTTCGTCTTGATTGTTCAATCCGCTGCATATTTGGCAGAAAATAAGAATGATGTCCGAGGTTCATTTTCACGAATTTTCATTAGGATTGAGTGAAGGGCTTGGGAGTTATAATTTATTTTACAGTACATGTCAATCACGACAATTGAAACTAAAATGCCAAAAACTTCATAACTCTGTTAATAATGAACGAATTGGTCTGGTAATTAGTACAGTAATCTAGAATGGTATTTAGTTGAAATTAAAGGCCCAAGATCAAAGATCAAGGAAAATCGGGCCAGAAAAACTAAATGATTTTATGAATTGGGGGGGGGGGGGGGGGGGGTCGGTCGGTGGTTTCTATATTAAACGTAGAATATTAAATTTTTAATATCACAAATAACACAATTTCTAAACAAAATACATATGTTAGAACAATGTATAAGCGTTGTTTGAAAGATGTAACTATTGATTTTTTAACATCTGTTTATCTTAGGCTCAAACACTCATAAACGGCTGGTCAGTTTTCAAACCTTGTCGCAGTCACCCGTTCGTTTGTATAGTTACGTGTATAAACTTTTTCTTCATCTCAGACAGGCAACAGATTTGTATCAGTATATAGACATGCACAAAAAAGGAAAAAGTCCGCCATCTTTAATAAAAATGACTTTTTAGCGTTGACTTCCAATCAGTATTAAGACAATCATTAAACAATGAATTTCAAATCATTTGAATCCATAGACATTATTCCGTAACTTGAAATAAATACATGTATAATTTTTGGACGCCAATGTACATTTAGCCTCTATCCAATTTACTGCATGTTACCTGTACTAGTTCTTATTTAAATGCTAAAACGTTTGTACTTTAGAGAGAGAGAGAGAGAGAGAGAGAGAGAGAGAGAGAGAGAGAGAGAGAGAGAGAGAGAGAGAGAGAGAGAGAGAGAGAGAGATTTTCTAGTTTTTTTAATAGTGTTTATGGAATCAGTATATTAGCAACGTATGTCAATAAACACATTTATATACATGCATGCGTGTATCTATATATGTGAATAAATACTAATCAGTCCTCTTTTTAAGGTAATGTTGAATACTTATTTAAACATGGGTGCATTGCTAAATATTGTGTGTGTCATTGAGATGGCGGCATATCTTTGATGCCGGCAAAGCGACCCAGCGTACTACAGGGGTACTTTGGCGGCACGTCTTTGATGCCTGCGATGCGACGAGCGTTTGAATTTAGCGAACTGCTGACAGAAACAAGCTATCTATTTGTAATTAAAAAAAGCCGCTATTATTTCTATATATAATAAATATGAAACGGAAAACATTAAAATCCATCATTTTAAAGATGAAATCGTTAAACAAAACAAAATTAAGAAAAAACCAACATTCGGCATGTCTTTGATACCGGCAATGCGACGAGCGTCTAAATTTAGAGAGCTGCTGACAGAAAAGAGCTCCATATTTGTACTATAAAAAGCCGCTCTTATTTTTAATTATGACAAAAATAAAACGAAAAACATTCAAATCCATCATTTTAAAGACGAAATCATTAATCAAAACACAAATAAGAGAGAAAAAACATTCGGCACTCAGGGACTGAACCCGGGTCGTCTGGGCACAAGTCCAACACTCTAACGACTGAGCTACGCAGACCTTCGCTTCAGGATTTTGGGGTCAAAAATCTCAAGAATGCGTGGATCGATTTTAAAACAAATTTCATATTTAGAAGTTTTGAGGGCGTCTCTATCGAATGAAATAATAAAAAAATTCAAATCCCAAAAATTGAAAAATTAAGGTTTTTCATTTCCTTCCGGTGACGACCGGAAGTGACGGCGGACGTTCGGATATGCGTAGTACACTGCAGCTGGACACTTTCTATCATCCCAGAAAATTTAAAAGTTCTATCTTAAATACTTTTGGAGAAAACTCGTGAACAAGCAAAAACATAAAATCTTTAATATCTCGGTACCGGAAGTGACGACCGAAAAAATCCCACGTACTTTTCTTAAAAATTTTGTCATAAACAAGATCTGAAAGTTTTATCAATATCGGCTGAAGCGTTTTTGAGAAAACGTGGGAGAAAAAAAAAAGAATAATAATAATAGAGGAAAAGAAACAAAGCAATAACAATAAGGTCTTCCGTTGGAAACGGAAGACCTTAACTAGACACGATATCGTTGCGAGCAACGAGGAGGTCTTCCGTCCGATTTTTAGAAGAGGAAATGACCTTGCCTTTTATCTTCATCAACGAAACATATCAGGAAATGCAGATGTGGTCTAAAAGAGCGATGGATGAAGGATTATACACCCCGTTTGATCCCTTATTCAAAGGACCAGCCCCATTTTATTTCATATTAAATAAGAGGTCTTTTGACCTAATAACAGGTCTAATGACCTGTAATAAAAAGAAAAAACATAGGTAATCATAGATTACTAAGCTCACCGAGACGGAGCATCACCCTTATGAGACATCACCTTCATAAGACCACCTTTATCAATTTATATGAAAATCATACTTTATGATCTTGGATATTCATGGATTCTGTTTTGACAAAATATCGTATATCATCTGATAAATTTTTTTATGATAATCATATGTTAATATGTTAATCAATACAATGATATAAAATTAAATATTGCATCATGTCATATTTCTAATATAATATATATCATATAATAAATAAAATACCGTAATAAACAGTAATGAGATTTGATATTGTAACGTATGATATGACATTGTATTGTGTTATACCTTATTGTATTTGATCACATAATACAATATCATAAAATATAATACAATATAGTATCATATTACAATATCATATTACATAATACATCATAACACTGAAACATGATATTATATTGTATAATATAGAATGATATTGTATTGAATGACACTGAAACATATTTGATACATTATATGATATTATATCATATAATACAATTTAATTTAATTCCAACATTGTATCTTATCAAATGATACAATATTATGTGATATGGTAAAATATTATAAAATACATTATTATATTATACATATTGCATCATATGACACAATAAAATATATTACAATATCATATAATACAATTTCTTGTGATATGATAATATATCATATAAACCAATATCATATCATACAATATCGTATGATACAATATTATATAATATTACAATATCATATAATACAATTTCATGTGATATAATTCTATATTACTGAAACCAATATCACATTATACAATATTGTATGATACAATATTATAGAATATACAATATTGTATCATAGGATACAATATTATATTTTGCAATATCTTATGTAATTGTATCATGTGATAAAATAATAAATTAAAAATACAATATAATATTATACAATATTGTATCATAATATACAATACTATACATAACAATATCATGATACATAATCATATCATAAAATATCAAAAAAATTGATACAATATCATATCGTATCGTATAACTTTTTTATAATATAACATATGATATATTGTATCATATCAAACAATATTGTTTCATATCATACAATACTTTATCATAGGAATCATGTTATATCATTTTTCAACAAACACATCTATCTATCGAGCTGGTTTGAGTGAGGTAGGAGATTTCTTTAGCATCCTTGATAATGGAGATCAGGCTCTGCTTCTGAAGCAACCTCTGCATTTAATTTATAATAAACACAGGAAGAATGACCATCTTTAAGTCCTCCTTAAAGATAGCTTAAAGGTGTTTAAAGGTAGCTTAAAGACGATCTTTAAGCCACCTTTAAGCCACCTTTAAGCTATAAGTATTGCTTAAAGGTGACTTAAAGAAAGCGTAAAGATGGCTTAAAGGCAGCTTAAAGACTATCTTTAAGCCACCTTTAAGCCACCTTTAAGGACAACTTATAGGTCCTTAATGTCCAAACTTCTTTAAGCCACCTTTAAGCCACCTTTAAGCTACCTTTAAGCCACCTTTAAGCCATTAAAAAAAAATTAATTCAATATTGTGCTTAATTTCCAACAAAATGTATTAATTTTATGAAAGAAAAGGCATTAAAACGGTTTTTGTTCTAGAAAGAAAAATGAAAAAAAAAACACAAAAAAAACCGGCCACGGCGAGAATTGAACCCGGGACCCTTAGCTTACTAACATCACTACACATCCTCTGCGCCACGGCAACTTACATATATATGAGCGTTTTTATATCCTATATATCAGTGGATATTGAATCACTGTATTGAATGTGTTTACTTGAAAAGATTTTGACAAACCATTCAGTTTGTAACAATCATTTATATCTAATTTATAAATTACATGCATGCATGTATTTAGAATGAAATACGGAACTTGGTCTTCAGTGAACAAAATTATATTATACCTAAATGGAAACCGTTAGGTTCACTATAGTAGGCTTTCTTAGTTAATAAATTTAAACCGAGTAGATATACGTTCATCTAATTTATAGCTATAAAAATGTAAGAAAGAAAATGAAATCATTTCTTTTATTAAATGCATTGATACTATTAGGGTATTTGTTCAATTTCCTGCAATTTCCCGGTTTTCATGATCGCGGCGCCGTTCCAATATGTTTAAATATTTACATGTAATTGTATGTACATGTACATGATTTTTAAACTATCAATTCTATAACAAACAAAATTACCAATTACCGGTGACGTATTTACTGCATGTGGCAATTGCAAATGACTTGTACATACAATTGTATGATGTGCCAGGCCGGGTATATTTGACATATTTACCCTTATACATATATTTAAATAATCAACCCCTATTTATGATCACCGGTACATTAATTAATTAGCCTCAAGATTTTACTCTTACATACATGTATCGTTAATTTGTAGACGTAACATCTTTGAAACCCAGAGCTAGGAAATAATACTTTGAAAATGAATTACAAATGTAAATTAACTTTTATTCACTAGACTTATAGTATACTCGTACATACTAAGATTCAACGCCTTTAGAAACCCTGACGTGCACCTGGGCACACGACACACCTGTTGTGTATATCTTGTATATTCTGTGTTAGTTCCAGGGGTTTTCTTAAGTTGGACAAACAATAGACTTTAATTAGATATACACAAACATGCACCTGGGCACACGACACAACTGCTGTGTATATCTTGTATATTCTGTGTTAGTTCCAGGGGTTTTCTTAAGTTGGACAAACAATAGACTCTAATTAGATATACACAAACGAACAAAACTATGTCTAGACAAACAAAGCAGTAATATCCTGCCCGATATAACAAAGGCAGTTGAGAGTCTTTTCATCTTTAACATGTATCTAGCAGTTAGAAATAATGAAAATTGAAAAAAAAAATACAAACCTTAAACCGATTAACAAATTAAATCATTCATTTTTGGTTCATTATCTTTATTTTGTTTAATAACCGGATGAACTGAGAGAGAGAGAGAGAGAGAGAGAGAGAGAGAGAGAGAGAGAGAGAAAGAGAGATTTTTTCACCGATTAATTTATAATAGGAAACAAACATACTTTAATTAGTTTTATGCACATATTAAGATACAGAGACTGCGCTCATACCTACAATAATTTTGAAACCCAAAAAAATTATAAAGAATTTTATAACGGCAATCTGTGTCCAACAGAGCGGTGCTGATGATAGCGATCTGTGTTTAATGGAGCGACGATTAAAACCGCCTGGAACACCCCCCCCCCTTCCTTGGAAATTATATTATCACTCGGATGACCCCCTCCCATCTCTATAAAAGAGCTTTTGCATTTAATATATGTTTTTAATGTTCAGCTTGATCAATATTGACTTAAAGGCCACTTAAAGACAGTGTAAAGGCAGTGTAAAGAGAGCGTAAATGCCACTTAAAGATGCTTAAAGGTGGCTTAAAGGTGGCTTAAAGGTAGCTTAAAGAAGTTTGGACATTAAGGACCTATAAGCACTTGCTTAAAGGTGACTTAAAGGCGGCTTAAAGGTTGTATAGCCTTTAAGCTCCTTTAAGTCACCTTTAAGCCACCTTTAAGGACTTGCTTAAAGATGGTTTTTCGCCCTGTGAAAGTTAAATCAACTATGCAAGCTATCATCTATAAAACATGTGACCTGTTCCAAAAAACTAAACCTCATCCAGTATCCGAAACCTATGGCTCAGATTCAGCATTCAAGCCCATCAGGTGCATTTGTATCATAAGACGCATCATCCATGCAATTTTGGTGAAGTTTGGACCTGTAATAACTAAGATATCATCATCAGAGGGCACTAGCAATTAAAACCTTAACTTCCTCCAGCATCCGCAACCTATGGCTCAGATTCAGCATCCATGCCTGTCAGGTGCATCTGTATCATAAGACACACCATCCATTCAAGTTTGGTGAAGTTAGGACCAGTAATAACTAAGATTTATTTTTTAGCATCCTTGATAATGGAGATCAAGCTCTGCATCTGAAGCTACCTCTGCGATTCATTCATATTACAGTTAAATCAACTATGCAAGTTTGAAATAGTACTATCATCTATTAAACATGTGACCTGTTCCTAAAAACTTAACTTTATCCAGCATCCGAAACCAGACTATGCATTCAAGCCTGTCAGGTGCATCAGTATCATAAGAAGTCTGGTGAAGTAAGGACAAGTAATAACTAAGATATCATCATCAGAGGGCACCTGTTTCAAAAACTTTATCTAACCAGCTCTTAAAACCTTAACCTCCTCCAGCATCCGAAACATATTGCTCAGATTCAGCATTCAAGCTTGTCAGGTGCATCAGTATCATAAGACGCACCATCCATACAAGTTTGGTGAAGTTAGGACCAGTAGTAACTAAGATATAATCATCAGAGGGCACCTGCAACAAAAACTTAACCAGCTCTAAAAACCTTAACCTCTTCCAGCATCCGAAACCTATTGCTCAGATTCAGCATTTAAGCTTGTCAGGTGCATCAGTATCATAAGACGCACCATCCATACAAGTTTGGTGAAGTTAGGACCAGTAGTAACTAAGATTAATCATCAGAGGGCACCTGCAACAAAAACTTTAACCAGCTCTAAAAACCTTAACCTCTTCCAGCATCCGAAACATATTGCTCAGATTCAGCATTCAAGCTTGTCAGGTGCATCAGTATCATAAGACGCATCATCCATACAAGTTTGGTGAAGTTAGGACCAGTAGTAACTTAGATATTACTATCAATGGGCACCCGCAACAAAAACTTTAACCTGCTCCAAAAACCTTAACCTCCTCCAGCATCCGAAACCTATAGCTCAGATTCAGCACTCAAGCCTGTCTGGTGCATCAGTATCATAAGGCACACCATCCATGCAAGTTTGGTGAAGTACAGACCAGCAGTAACTAAGATACTGCTATCAAAGGGCACCTGCAACAAAAACTTTAACCTGGTCCAACAACCTTAACCTCCTCCAGCATCTGAAATTTAGGACCCAGATTCAGCATCCAAGTCTTTCAAGTCCATAAGTAGGTCCAGATGCATCATTCATGCAAGTTTGGTGAAGATAGGACAAGTAATAGCTTAGATACAGGACCTGCAACAAAAACTTTAACCAGGTCCGGACGCCGACGCCACCGCCGACGCCGAGGGTATAGCATAAGCTCTCCTTGACTTCGTCTCGGTGAGCTAAAAAGTGGGTCTGCCTTTGTAAACGGAAGACCCTAATAACAATAAGAATAGAAGGGTCTTCCGCTGAAGACGGAACACCCTAATAATAAAAGACTGTATTTGTCTAAATCTTAATTGAAGAGTGTTTTTCAACTTGCACTACAGTCCAACAACCCTTTTATGTTGAATATTTTAGTTAGAAAATTAAATAAAAAGGAGAGAAAGAAATAGAGAGAAAGAACAAATCTTGGCTCCGGCGAGATTAGAACACACATCCTTTGCAAGTGTCTCAAAACCTGGCTGACGCGAAATAATTCCCTAATTTGTCTTTGAATTTGGGGCGTTTCCGCCCAGGAGAGGAGCTGAGTTTTTGTATGAGATGAAAAACAACGTGTAAGATGTCTGACTATTCAGGTTTGGTAACAGTGCGAGGTCATTTGAAATATTGATGCGTGTTTGTGTCTGGAGGGGGTGAAAAGACCCGAGCTTGATTTTCGTCTTAAATAAATCGAAAATAGAATTTTGAGGTGTGGATCTTGCATTCGGTTAACAACAATTAGGGGAAGTCCTAACACAATGACTGATACATTTTACCCATGTATTTAAGTGTTGAGAATATTTGTTCGTGTCGTTTACTATTATGTTTGACTGTTTTATTTCAGCAGGATTGATAAAATCTTTATAAATGTAGAAATAACGAAATCAGTAACACGTTAAATTATTCGGTAAAAATTTGATTACGGTAATTTCCACAGTTCTAACATTCATAAGTAGTTCACAAGCTATCGTAGATACAGACTAAACGGAAAACAAGAAATATACATGCAACAGAAATATTACGCGGCTGCTTACATCCCTTGTACTGTGTAGATTTTAAGTCCACGTACAGGCTATACTCGACGTTTGATCTCAGGAATTTCTTCTTAATTGTTCAATCCGCTGCATATTTGGCAGACAATACGAATGGGGTCCGAGGTACATTTACACAAAATATCATTAGGATTGAGTAAGGGGCTCGGGAGTTAGAATTTTTTTTCTACAGTACATGTCAAGCACGCCAATCGAAACTCGAATGCCCTAAAATTCATGTCTCTTTTAAAAATGAACGAAAAGGTCTGGTCATTAGTACAGTAATCTAGACTTGAACTAGGTTGAAAATAAAGGTTCAAGATGACAAATCCAGTAAAATCAGGCCAGAAAAACTAAATGATTTTGTGAATAGGAAGGGGGGGAGGTCGGTGGGTGTACTGTGTAAATTCAATTTCCATGTATAGGCAATAAGCGCTGTGTAATCTCAGGAATTTCGTTTTAATTGTTCAATCTGCTGCATATTTTACAGACAATAAGAATGGGGTCCGAGGTTCATTTTCACGAATTTTCATTAGAATTAAGTGAAGGGCTTGCGAGTTAGAATTTTTTTTATAGTACATGTCAAACACGACAATTGAAACTCAAATGCCAAAAACTTCATAACTGTTATTAATGAACGAATTGGTCTGGTAATTAGTACAGTAATCTAGAATGGTAATTAGTTGAAATTAAGGGCCCAAGATCAAAGATCAAGTAAACTCGGGCCAGAAAAACAAAATGATTTTATGAATTGGGAAGGGGGGGGGTCGGTCGGTGACTTCTATATTAAACGTAGAATATTAAATTTTTTTTTACATCTATTTATTCTTAGGCTCAAACACTCATAAACGGGTGGTCAGTTTTTAAACCTTGTCGCAGTCACCCGTTCGTTTGTATAGTTACGTGTATAAACTTCGGAGGTTTTTCTTAATCCCGACAGGCAACAGATTTGTATCAGTATATAGACATGCACAAAAAAAGGAAAAAGTACACCATCTGTAATAAAAATGACTTTTTAGCGTTGACTTCCAATCAGTAAGAAGACAGGAAATCAATATATTAGAAACCTAGGTCAATAATCGCATGTATACATGCATGTGTGTATCTATATATGGGATTAAATACTAAGCAGTCCTCCTTTTTAAGCCGAGTAGAATAACGTGGGTGCATTGCTAAATATTGTGTGCATACAGTCATTGAGATGGCGGCATTTCTTTGATGCCGGCAAAGCGACCCAGCGAACTCTAATGCGGTCGAACTGCAGGGGCACTTCGGTGGCATGTCTTTGATGTCGGCGATGCGACGAGCGTCGGAATTTAGAGAGCTGCTGACAGAAAAGAGCTCTATATTTGTACTGAAAAAAGCCGCTATTTTTTTTTTTTTTATGACAAAAATAAAACGGAACACATTCAAATCCATCATTTTAAAGATAAAACCATTAATCAAAACACAAATAAGAAAGAAAAAAGATTCGGCACTCAGGGACTGAACCCGGGTCGCCTGGCTACAAGTCCACCACTCTAACGACTGAGCTACGCAGACCCTCGCTTCAGAATTTTGGAGTCCAAAATCTCAAGAATGCGTGGATCGATTTTATAACGAATTTCATATTCAGAAGTTTTCAGAGCGTCACTATCGAATGAAAACATAAAAAAAATTCAAATCCAAAAAATTGAAAAATTAAGGTTTTTCATTTCCTTCCGGTGACGACCGGAAGTGACGGCGGACGTTCGGATATGCAAAGGGCACTGCGGCCGTTCACTCTCTACCTTCTCTGAAAATTTGAAAGTCCTATCTGGAATGCTTTTTGAGAAAAATCGTGAACAAGCAAAAACATAAAATCTTTAATATCTCGGTACCGGAAGTGACGACTAGAAAAATCTCGTGTAATTTTCTTACAAATTTTGTCATAAATAAGATCTGAAAGTTTCATGAAAATCGGCTGAAGCGTTTTTGAGAAAACGTGACAGAAAAAAATTAATAATAATAATAATAGAGGAAAAGAAACAAAGCAAAAACAATAAGGTCTTCCGTTTCCAACGGAAGACCTTAATAATAGAGGAAAAGAAACAAAGCAAAAACAATAAGGTCTTCCGTTTCCAACGGAAGACCTTAATAACGATTTTTTTTTCAATTCATATAATAGCAAGCCTTATTTTTTCCTAATTTTTCATAGATCAACGTTTTATTCTCTATTTTTTAGTCCTAATTTTTAAATCATCTTTTTTTCTTTAAAATTATTTGGTTTTATTTTAATTTTTGTAAAATTATATTTTTTTTAACTGGTATTTAGAAAATATTTTATTAATTCAACGCAATCTTTGGCTTTAATATTTTTTACTATTTTTTATTCAAAATTATGGCTCTTAACGAGGCGGCCTCCACGTGGCAAGAGCTGGGCAACGGTATCTAAATTAAAATCTTGTTTTAAAAAATGTAAACAGATACCGAAAAACAACCTCATCCGTCGATTAAAATTGTTTGTAACGTTTTTTATTCATGTAAAATTTCCATGAGACATTGGGGTATTTCTGCTATTTTTTTTTTTATAGCCGTGTATATTTTTAAACTGGAATTATCGTTCTTCTTTCGCTCACTCGGTTACATAATGTAAGCAAATGTGAAATATTAGTAATTTCTTAACATATTTCTATTAAACTAACATAAATAATCTCCCGGGCGCCTATTTTAGCTCCTCGGGCGCTCCCGGGCGCTTTTTAGTGAGACCCGATATTCTGCATAACAGTGCATTGTTTTCACAATTTCCACAAACCGGTAGGGGACGCGTATTGCTTATGCAATACTCTCAGAATGCTTGTCTGACTTAGTTTTTTTTTTTATTAAAGCGAATATATTCACTTTTACATGCCTATAATGAAATACGTATGTATTTATCATTCCAACTATCAGGCTTGGGGCGAATTACATTATAAAGTAATGCATTACATTACCATTACTTCATGAATTTGGGCATTAAATTACCATTACCATTACTTGATTTTTTTTTAAGTAATGCATTACATTACCATTACATGAGTAAAGTAATGCATTACCATTACCATTACTTTCTTTAATAAAGAGTTTTTGCAAATGTTTCAAATATAAAACACTCTTTAACATATCTACAGGTTCATGTTCAGTATCAGGTTCAAATTCAATGACTATATATACAAGAGTCGTTCTTTATTTGCTCAATATATAATAATCTTGTGGCATTATGAACAACATATTATATGAGTAAAAAGATATTTATACACATTTGGCATGATACAATGTCAGAAATGATATAGAGACACAGAATTCGTGCATAATAGAAAACAATTTATGGAATAATGTTGCGGTTATTAAAAAGCTATTAAACAGAAATATTTCCCCAGATAACACAAATCTTTATAATGTTGGACACTTAGTTGTATTAATTCATAGACAGAGGGTTTTTCCCAGTTATATGTCTTAATATATTTTAATCGGATTTTTTTATGCTGAGGACACTATAAGACAAAAGATTGCTGTTGCACTTTATGATCAAAGTTTCAAAGGTTTAATCTTTTAACTGCTTCCTATTAGTTTGAAAATCTTCCCAGCTATACTAAATAAACGGTGTACAGGTGCAGTGGAAGCTGGGACAGTGAAAAAATAGAAAAAATACATGAATCTTATATTTTCTATCAGTCCAAACTAATGTACTTAATATACATGTACAACACACAGAGAGAGAGAGAGAGAGAGAGAGAGAGAGAGAGAGAGAGAGAGAGAGAGAGGAAAGCGAGAGTAAAATTATTTTCAAATGGGTTATAATATTGGAAGTGATTTTGATTTTCATCATGGATGGACAGTGCATTCATTTTGCCCTTAAAGGTGCATGCCGGTCCTCTATTCTATTGGGACATGGCGTAGGGAAGGGGATTGGGGTGTTTAGCACTTCTTATAACAATAGATTGTTTTGATACTTAGGTTATCCTGGGGGCATAGTGTGTTGTTGACACATCTCTATTGAAGTGCAAACTAATTGGAGTAAATTGTTTAAATGAGTTATATTAAGTAATATGAACAATTTAAAAATGAAATTTTATAAATCTTTTTCAATACAACTAAAACATTTTTATTTCATGAATTATTTCTTTCTTCTTTATAATAAAGTTAATCAAATTCAATTTCAGCTATTCATTTATTCATCACATTTTTTAAAGTGAACATGCATAAATAAGCATAGTAATGCAAAGTAATGCCATGTAATGCCAGCATTACACTAAATTTTGGAAAGTAATGAATTACATTACCATTACTTGTATTGCTAATTTGTGGCATTACACATTACTAGCATTACTTTGAAAACATGTAATGCATTGCAATGCATTACCATTACATTTAGCATTACCCCAAGCCTGCCAACAATATATTTAGGTATTTTTCTTCAACTCAGAAATGAAAAGTCCCCATGGTGTTTGGGCCTTGGAACTTAGGAACGATAACCCTTACCTGAGGAACTTTCATACCAAATAAAATTTAAAATATTTTTTGTGTTTATTTGCAATGATTTTCATTCAATTTTTTATGTCACAGTTATCAAAATACATAGGTCTTATAACATCAAACAACTTTCTCAGATGATTTGTAAACAGAGTAAGAAAATATGAAAAATAATGTGTTATAGGGAAATATTAAAACAAGAGGCCCAGGGGCCACATCGCTCACTTGAGCATCAATTGCCTTGACTCTGATCAAATTAGCATACAGTATCAAAATCAAAATATCTTGACAACTAAGTACAGTAGATTTTGCTAAAAAAAAAAATATGAAAATCTGTCAATTTTTATTCACATCTTTTTTTCGGTAAATACCAGCTTTCACCTCAGGTGAGCTAAAAAAAAATTGCAACAGAGTAAGAAAATATCATGTTCGCTAGCAAAGGGTTTTCGGTCCACTTTGCTCCCCATAAACCCTGTTTATGGGGAGCAAAGTGGACCGAAAACCCTTGGCTAGCGAAGATGGAAAATATGAAAAATAAAGTTTTTTGGGAAATACTAAAAAAATTGCAATAATAACATTTTTGAATGTTAAGAAGTGTTATATTTTTTTTAGATGTCCAAAGGAAATATCCATCAAATGACAAAAAAAATTTCTCTCAATTTGTTGATAGTTAATTTTTTTTAAATCATTTTACAAAAACACAAAAAACATTAAAAAATTCTTTTAAAATACCTATGGTATTCCTATCATCGTTCTAATATTTGATAAGCATATGTTTTGTGGTCTTCTGTTGAAAATTGAAATAAACTGTGGGTGTATAGAGCCACCTTAAAAACTGTAAGAGGAGTTAGCCGTACAATAGGGGTGCCCTTTTGACCATTTAAATAACTGGATTTCTCCTTTGGAAAACTTGGTTCCAAAAATTGATATCAAAGTAAAATAACAAATTACTGTATAGTTAATGTACACAAACCACATATTTTAAACAGAAAACATACTGTGAAATAAAATGATAAAAAAGTATGATAAGTGATTACTGTATAGTTCATGTACAAAGAACACAGGTTCAAATAATGACGCATTATTTAAAAACAAGTCACTCCACAGAAAATCAATTCTTCGTACTTGGTCTTTCACAAATTCTAGGATCTAAATATTTGTCCATATACATGAAAAAAAATTAAACTATGGTTCAAAATGCATTTCATCTGCTATTAAACAAAAGGCACACATGCCTTGACGGTCACCTGAGTACCACAGCCCTTAAACTGACAAGTCAGAGAGTCTGATGTTAGTATTGTAAGCTGCATTTGGAAGTTCACTCTCTAATCTGAGACTCCTCTGACTGTCAATCCGCTTTTATTTGTTGCTGTTCGAAACATTTATTCATGAAAATGAAGTGGGGGGTTGGAGTCAGAGAAATTTCGCATCATCAATACCCTCTCAAAAAAATAATCTTTTGGTACAAAGAATAGAGAAGAAAAATTTGGCCTTTTTTGGATATTAAGCCCTGCCTATGGGGCCCTGGGGGTGGTAGGGTCATAATTTTCATATTTCAGATTCTTTGTATTCAAGACATGCTTCAAACCAAAAATGGTGACAATTGAACATCTAATTTTCAAGAAAAAGTTAAAAATGTAAAATTGTAAAGGAAAGACGCTCGACGGACACCACACGACGACGGACAAAGACCAATTTCATCAGGTGACATGAGTGACTCGGGTCAGTGCATACTTGAAGATAAGAACATCATATTGCATAAAGTGGTCTACGTAGCCAATGTCTCTTTTCTGTCTTCCTCTGTAAGGATTTTAAGGAAGTTGTTCTTTTTTCTCCCCTCAAGGTCAGGTAAATTTGGCCCATCTACAGAAAACAGATTAAACTGAATGATGTAGTTAATGATCAACACAACATGATATTACTCAGATGAGGACAAGTCCAGCAAAACAAGATATCTGTGAGTCAATGCTCACTAGTAATACCCCCGTTCTGATGTCAATATACAAAATAGGCAAAGTTGACTTTCACAGGAAGTTAACGTACGTCCCATTGGGTTTTTAAAATAGATCCCAACATATGGCATTCCTAAACAAAGAGTGTGTAAAATATCAAGCATCTGCGATGAATAGTTGCTGAGAAATCGTTTACGAAAATTTGTTTGAAAATTTAGGCTATATATAATATAAACACTCATCATTAAACAGGAAATCAATGTCCAATTGGTACAAAAATAGATTCCATGCCTTAACAAAGAGTGTATTAAAATTTCAAGCACCTGCAATGAATAGTTGCTGAGAAAAATGTGACAGAAATTTTTGATACAAACAGACAGACACTGACAGAATGACGGCCAGACAGACAGAGACACAAGGGTAAAACAGTATACCCCCCTCTCCTTCAGAACGCCGGTATGATAACCATAAATGTTCAAATTGATAAAGATCTATTACAATATTTAATTATTCTGGTTTTTCCCCCTTTTTTTATTATTCAGTTATTATAGACTTCATATGAATATCTCTTTTGTGTTTATATTAATCCATTTTTAGCAAAGTAAAATTTGTATAACATATTCCACACTCAGTAACAGACAGCCATGTTTGGATAATTACAAAGTGTGAAATAAACAGGAGTCAGAATTACAGTCCATGTGAATTATACACAGGTCAATTTCAGCTGCAGATGTTGAACAAAGTGACAAACAACATGTGTGGTTTTGAGAGCAGACTAGATTTGTACAAAAACATTTAATTACAACCTGTCAATATCCAAGTTATCTCCATTCTACAGCTGATGTTGAGCTGGACAAGGCCTCCCCATCAGGATGGAGTGTGTGTTCATCTACAACAAGTCATTAATTAACCGTTAATTAATTAACATCATACAGGTTATGTAATGCTAGAGCTACATCTACAAATTAAAAGTTTAAACTGATTACATTGACACATGTATGCTTTAATATTTACAGGCATCTAATTAATTAAACCAATTCAATTAACTTGTAACAAAATAACTAATTACAAGTACATGCCTCATCATATTAATTACAATGATTTTTTATTCTAATTAGCTACAGACGATGAAATGTAACTGTACAGCTAACCCTGTAACAATGAGCTGTTTATATTGACAAACAATCACACAGATAAACATGTCTTATATGTATCTTATTGACTGATAATTAACACGGACTGTGTGTCTTAGTTATCTATATCTAATTAATGTGAATGATAATGACTAAGACTTACCTGTCAGAGCGTCCTGTCTGGTGATATACCTGTATATAACCACCGTGTTGTTTTTGTCCCGTGATCCGACCCAGAGACGGTGAGTGTTGACATCATAACTCAGGCTGTATGGTGAGAATTTCCCTGATGGTTTTATCAGTAGATGTGACAGGAACTGACCGTCCTTGTCCAACATCTGTACTGTGTCACTTTTACCATCACACACCAGGATGTGTGACAGCGCGTCAGTACAGATTCCACATTGCCCTAGTCCTGATCCTGATGGATGTCCTGTGTAGGAGAAACGATGTCTTCCTCCATGCTCTGTCACCACTACAGCACCAGACTGAGAGAAAAAGGCATAGTCAGACACCACGACATCCCCATTGTTGTTCTCTGTTATATAGATAGGTTCACAATACAGTCCCAGTCCTGTGTTGTCATGTTCTATGGTTTGTGTCAGTTGTCCGCTCTGGTTGTACCGGGTTACCTTGCTTGTCATATAGTTATACATCCCAACCAGTAGATCCCCAGTGGACGGTGACCAGTACACACAATGTGGTCTCCATGTATATTCTGTTTTCTCTATAAATGTGGTGGTTGTTTTCATATCCTTTGACAGTTTGTTGATGTTATAATTCCTATCTATATAAATCAGTTCACTCTCACTGTTCACTGTGTGATATCCATTACCGTCACATAAGCCACAACATGAATCCTTCACACGATGTAGAGGGACACTTGTTGCGTCCATCAAGATGAGATTGTCCCAATTACTGACCCAGACCAGGTCTGATGTCACACAGGAAATGTGTAAACAACGATCAACACCTGTCACTGTGAGAGAGGGAAGTAACACGGGGGGAGACATCAGTTTCAGCAGACACTGGTTTCCTTGCTGTGGTTTTTCTGTCCCTGGGGTTGGGATTTCACTCAGTGACTCCATCACATCAGCAGTGGCTGGATTCAGATCTACAAATAACAGACACAAACAGTCAGATGGAACAGATTGATTAGGCCTAACAAAAAAAAATGGTTTGTTTCCGCTTTCATGTTGAAAAAAAGTAGGGTCGGCCAGCCGAATTTTTTTTTTATTTTTTCAAATATTTTTTCCGTTTAATATTGCAGTATCCATACATGCCGATTAGATACTGACACTGCTGAATGGTATGAAATGAGAAATACTTTTAATATCATTCCTGACTATTAAGCTGGTCTTAAGAAAACACAAAAATGATATTATATACCAGATACTTCCTCTGCCAACGATGAGTGCATTATTAAAATCTACACCACATGGAAACATACAGCCATTTTGAAACAAAACTGATGTGAGAAGAGTAACTGCTTCAAGCGTTTTTGAGTAATTTTTTTTTCCAAATCGGATAAATAAAGGTTTTTCCATCAAATATCCTTTAAAAAAGTTTTGAGTCGGGGGGTAAAAGCTAGGGTCGGTCGGGAAAGCAGAAACAAACAATTTTTTTTCTTTGGCCTTACAAACATTACATCTTGTATAATGATTGTTACCGCAATGTTCGTCTGTTATAATGTATCAATACAGACCCTTTATTATTGAAGGTCAGACAACACGTTCCACGAGAATCTTTTTTTGCATCTCCTCGAATAATAGAGAGTTCCAATAAAAAATATTAATTCTATAATTATTTTAAAAATGATTAAAATTTAATTAGATGTGGTTATGTGTCTAGATGGCCGAGTGGTTAGAACCGTGGCCGCTCACCGCCAGAAGCGTATATGTTCTAGAGGTCGTGAGTTCAAAGCCCCGCTCCGGCCGAGATAGAGTTCCTATATAGTGAATTTTGCTGTGCTGTATATGTATTTATTTTTATTATCAGCAATTCAAGTGTATTTCCAAGAAGATTATATAGGAAATTGCATACTCTAGTATTTTGCAGAAATGCCTGGTAAGGTACCCTAATTTTTTGCAAGAAAGCTTGTCAGAGTAGTAGTAAACCATTAACAAATTCCTGGAAAAAGTTAAATATAAAATTGAGGAACGTGTCATCTGACCTTAATAACTAACATACACTGCTAAACAGTCTAGACGGACTCCCAAAACGGAGTCAACAGAAATGAATTTCTGCAAGCATTTTGGACTCCGTTTTGGGAGTCTACGCATGCGCTCTGGTACAGAATATTGCGATTTTTCGATGAAAACAAGGGGTCAACAAGAAATCGTCTTGCAAAGTGCTGCATGTGTTGGCATACTTCAAACATGTTTTAAAAGACCCAGGATATAATTTACTATCGATCGTATTTGCACGAAATAGGGGTTTATTTGCACTTAAGAAAGTTATTTCTCTTCGAAGTTGGACGTTTGGACGATTCTTAAAAAGTGATATTTTTGTGTTTTTCATGGAATTTAATCGTTAATAAAAGGTAAATTGCATTAAGTTTTACTTCTTTCGTATTGTGTTACAATTTTAAATCACCAAACATACAAATTGATAAGTGCGTAAACGAAAAAAGCTTTGATTACTAACAAAAACTGGTTGCTCTAGCGATGATTAAAATGTCTTTTTGGTATTTGAAAACATAGGTAATCACAGATTACAAAGCTCACCGAGACGAGGCATCACCCTTATGAGACTTCACCTTTATGAGACCACCTTTATCATATTTAATGAAAATCATACTTTATGATCTTGGATATTCATGGATTCTGTTTTGACACAATATCATATATCATCTGTTAAAAAATTGTATGATAATCATATGTTCATATGTTAATCAATACAATAATATAAAATTAAATATTGCATCCTATCATATTTACAACATATATCATATAATACAATAAAAAACCATAATAAACAATGATGAGATATGATATTGTAACGTATGATATGACATTGTATTGTGTTATACGTTGTTGTATTTGATCACATAATACAATATCATAATATATAAAACAATAAAGTATTATATTACAATATCATATTACATAATACATCATAACATTGAAACATATAATATTATATTGTATAATATAGCATGATATTGTATGATACTGTATCATTTTTGATACATAATATGATATTGTATCATATAATACAATATAATTTGATACAACATTGTATCATTATGATATTAAATGATACAATATTATGTGATAAAGAAAAATATTATATTATACAATATTATAGGATACATATTGTATCATATGATACAATATTATATTTTACAATATCATACAATACAATTTCATGCGATGTGATAATATATCATATTATAAACCAATATCATATTATACAATATCGTATGATACGATATTTTATAATATTACAGTATCATATTATACAATTTCATGTAATATAGAATCTATATTACAAAAACTAATATCATATCATACAATATCGTATGATACAATATAATTATAGAATATACAATATTGTATCATAGCATACAATATTATATTTTGCAATATCTTATGTAATAGTATCATGTGATAAAATTATAAATTAATAATACAATATAATATTATACAATATTGTTACAGTATCATAATATACAATACTATACATAACGGTATCATGATACAATATCAAAACATAAAATATAAAAAAAATTGATACAATAACTTATCGTATCATATAACTTTTTATAATATTACATATTATTATGACATTAAATTGTATCATATTAAACAATATTGTTTCATACCATACAATACTATATCATAGGAATCATGTTTACTTATATCATTTATCAACCAACACATCTATCTAACGAGCAGGTTTGAGTGAGGTAGGAGATTTCTTTAGCATCCTTGATAATGGAGATCAGGCTCTGCATCTGAAGCAACCTCTGCGTTTCATTTATAATATAGTTAAATCAACTATGCAAGCTATCATCTGTAAAACATGTGACCTGTTCCCAAACAACTAAACCTCAGCCAGCATCCGAAACCTATGGCTCAGATTCAGCATTCAAGCCTGTCAGGTGCATCAGTATACATAAGACGCATCTCCATGCAAGTTTGGTGAAGTTCAGACCAGTAATAACTAAGATATCATCATCAGAGGGCACTAGCAATTAAAACCTTAACCTGCTCCAGCATCCGCAACCTTTGGCTCAGATTCAACATCCATGCCTGTCAGGTGCATCAGTATCATAAGACACACCATCCAATCAAGTTTGGTGAAGTTAGGACCTGTAATAACTAATATATATTTTTTAGCATCCTAGATAATGGTGATCAAGCTCTGCATCTGAAGCTTCCTCTGTGATTCATTCATATTACAGTTTAATCAACTATGCAAGTTTGAAATAGTACTATTATCTATTAAACATGTGACCTGTTCCAAAAAACTTAACCATATCCAGCATCTGAAACCTTTGGCTCAGACTCAGCATACAAGCCTGTCAGGTGCATCAGTATCATAAGACGCACCATCCATGGAAGTCTGGTGAAGTTAAGACAAGTAATAACTATGATATAATCATCAGAGGGCACCTGTTTCCAAAAATTTAACCAGCTCTAAAAACCTTAACATCCTTCAGCATCCGAAACCTTTGGCTCAGATTCAGCATTCAAGCCTGTCAGGTGCATCAGTATCATAAGATGGACCATCCATGCAAATTTGGTGAAGTACGGACAAGTAGTAACTAAGATATAATCATCAGAGGGCACCTGCAACAAAAACTTTAACCAGCTCTAAAAACCTTAACCACCTCCAGCATCTGAAACCTATAATAGCTCAGATTCAGCACTCAAGCCTGTCTGGTGCATCAGTATCATAAGACACACCATCCATGCAAGTTTGGTGAAGTACGGACCAGCAGAAATTTAGATATTGCTATCAAAGGGCACCTGCAACAAAAACTTTAACCTGCTCCAAAAACCTTAACCTCCTCCAGCATCCGAAACCTATAGCTCAGATTCAGCAGTCAAGCCTGTCTGGTGCATCAGTATTATAAGACACACCATCCATGCAAGTTTGGTGAAGTACAGACCTGCAGTAACTTAGATATTGCTATCAAAGGGCACCTGCAACAAAAACTTTAACCTGGTCCAACAACCTTAACCTCCTCCAGCATCTGAAATTTAGGACTCAGATTCAGCATCCAAGTCTTTCAAGTCCATAAGTAGGTCCAGATGCATCATCCATGCAAGTTTGGTGAAGATAAAACAAGCAATAGCTTAGATACAGGACCTGCAACAAAAACTTTAACCAGGTCCGGACGCCGAGGGTATAGCATAAGCTCCCCCTGACTTCGTCTCGGTGAGCTAAAAAGGGATTGGTTATTTAAAAGTCCAGAAAATGAAACAAATTGTTTCTCTAAATACAATAACTCCTTAAATTGAACTGATAATTATCATCAAAACAATTATAATCGCTCCCGGCATTTGAGATGTTAGGAAACCATGTTAAATACATAATTATTCAAGATAATTGAATAATTTAGCATGAAAATGATTAAAATGAGACTATACTTTTAACAACCAATGATAAATAAACAAATCCAAGCGTTCCATTTATTTCAAAACAGTTATAGTTGTGCGTGATCGAAGTTCTGGGTGAATTTTTCATTTTAAAAATTAATCTTACGTAATACAAGTAAACGGTTATGAACATATGACATTAATATGACACATAAACGTTCAGCAATGTTTTTGAAAGTTAACAATTAATTTTTGTCGTGTTTTTGGCAAATTTTAGAGATTTATTTAGAACTAAGGGACATAACTCACATGTAGTTTACATTAGAAACGCCATTTTACCGATGCATGATGGAGCCAAAGACTCCGTTTTGGGAGTTAACTCCGTTTTGGCAGTCTAGACTGGTAAAGGTATCTAATTAATCTATTGATTAAGAAATTATCAACATATGTACATGTACCTCAGTAATTGATTAAATACAAACAAGTAATGTATTTGCATCTCATTAAATGCATGTGATGTTCTGTCTATGCACAAATATGTACTTACACATTATTGACAAATGATAAAGATCACATCCTATATACATGTCTGACTTGTAACTACATATTATATAATTTACAATGATAATGACTCAGACTTACCTGTCAGAGCGTTCTGTCTGGTGATATACCTGTATATAACCACCGTGTTGTTGTACTGTGATCCGACCCAGAGACGGTGAGTGTTGACATCATAACTCAGGCTGTATGGTGAGAATATCCCTGATGGTCTTATCAGTAGATGTGACAGGAACTGACCATCCCTGTCTAACATCTGTACTGTGTTGGTTCTATCATCACACACCAGGATGTGTGACAGCGCGTCAGTACAGATTCCACATGGCCGTAGTCCTGATCCTGATGGATGTCTTGTGTAGGAGAAACGATGTCTTCCTCCATGCTCTGTCACCACTACAGCATAAGACTCATAGTCAGACACCACGACATCCCCATTGTTGTTCTCTGTTATATAGTGAGGATTTCTATACAGTCGCCGTCCTGTGTTGTTGTGCTGTATGGTCTGTGTGAGTTGTCTGCTCTGGTTGTACCGGGTTACCTTGCCTGTATAATTGTTATACATCCCGACCAGTAGATCCCCAGTGGACGGGGACCAGTACACACAATGTGGTCTCCATGTAGGGTCTGTTCTCTCTATAAATGCGGTGGTTGTTTTCATATCCTTTGACAGTTTGTTGATGTTATAATTCCTATCTATATAAATCAGTTCACTCTCACTGTTCACTGTGTGTGATCCTCTATATAAATCACTATATGAATCCTCCACACGATGTAGAGAGACACCTGTTGTGTCTGTCAAGATGAGATTGTTTTTTATATCACTGACCCAGACCCGGTCTGATGTCACACAGGAAATGTAATAACAACAATAAACACCTGTCACTGTGAGAGATTGATGGAACTCAGCACCAGACGTCAGTTTCAGCAGACACTGGTTTCCTACGCGTCGGTTTCCTCTCTCTGTGATTTGGATTGCACTCAATGACTCCATCACATCCCCCTTGTTGAGTGACTCAGTCATGGAGAGCTGGCTGGTGTGGAGTGTAAGATGTATCTGGGGGAGGGCTGTCTTTGTGAATGAGAGGAATTGTAGCGCACTGAATATGAATGCTGGCTGTACATATCTGTGTTCATATTCCTGAAGGCTGACAATATGTCTGCTCATTTTCATCATCTGTTTTAAACATCTGTGTTTGAAATTAAAGTCACAAAACACATTGTACATGAAATCTTTTCTCGCTTTATTTATGAGATTCTTCAGTTTCGGGGCCTTTGTTGATATCTCTGATTGAAAGAGGGAGAATTCTGTGTGACATGTTTTGACATCAGCTTTGATTCCTGTCAGGAGAACAGGTCTGTAAAAGAGAGCCTCACTTCTGATGGTGTGAATGGTTCCTCTGTGTTGTTGTAGCTTTGTTTTATAGGCTGTTCTAACATCTATCTTCTTGTGTTTTTTATGTTGTTGGCAATAATTACAGGCAGGAACTTGACAAGCTTCACAGTACTTTGTATAAACATGGCTAGGATGTCTCAAACAGATCTCTTGTGTTAGGATGCATTTGATTTTATCACGGTGTGACACAACATCATGGTCAATTGTTTGGAGATCTTTTACATGGTTCTCTTTACAGTGGGGACACAGATCACAAGGACACGATACACAATAATACTTTGTGTCCCCCTGACACTTAGAACACGGATGTGCTCTATACTTGGAGATTGCTGTGTCCATTTCTACATCTTTGAATCACAACCTGTTAAATAAGAATAAAGTGTTTTAGAATTATGTCAACCACATTCTTTCAAAACTATTTAATGATAAAATAAATTTATACAATATCATTATATAATTATATCATTTTGTGTGTAAGGAATATATCAATTTCAGTCAGACTTTATTTTGAAATAATAATATATTTTCATTCATAGACATTAGACAAATAATGGTCTATTGTCATTAAATATTAATAACAAGTACTCCTTTTAAAGGAATGATCGGCAATAATGATATATTGATAGCTAGAAGCAATCAACATGATCAGTTTGATGTAAAATGATTAAAAAAGTACTGTATTTTAACAGAATATAGAATATTTTGAATATGAACACCATAATTTCATCAAAATTATAAACCGTCAACAAATTTAATTTTGAAATAAATTTGGGGAAATCTGTTCGTAAACCCCTTCATTGTCTAGTTTTATATCTTTAACGTAATTATCAAAATGTAAATGTATCTTCTTCTTCTTCTTTAGAATACTAAGTAGGGATCTTCAAAGAGTATTAACACGTATGCAAAGAAAGAGTTGTATTAAAATAATTTAATGCGACTGAAAAACATTGAATGCCATCATAACTTGCTATTGAGGTCGCATTATAACGTAACCTTGTTTATAAATCAAGCCCTCTTCCTAGCTACTATTATGCAACATCAATAGATCGAGGTCAGTTCATGGAGCATCTTCTTATGATTGAGGTCAGTTCATCGAGGTCAGCTGCATTTCTGAATGAATCTTTCTATCGAAATTCTTACGCGTGAGACAAAATGTGCATTCTTGAAATAACAGGTCGAATTGTATTTTATGTATGTTTGCAGCTGAAATAAAACTGAGTAAAATGTTATATAAATACTAAACCAAACTTCAAGTTTTTATAAGAACTATACTTATGCAAGCGGAATGTGTGCGCACGTGGAAGCATTTGCCGGATGCCTCATATGGACACAGTAGTGATCGGCCGAAGCCGATCACAAAAACACTCAACCAGTAGATAATTTTTTTGTTAAAACTCTAAAAAATCTCTTTCTGACATTCTCTGCTATAATTGGTGACTTTCTCCCTCTCTCTTTTTTCTCTATCTGTATCATACATTCACTGCTAAGAATGCTCTCTCTCTCTCTCCAAAAAATGTACTTTCTCTTTCTCTCATTCTTTCTCTAATTCCCTTTCCTCAGCAACATGCTCTATTTGTCTTTCTTTATTTTTTTCTTTCTCTCTTTCACTTTTTCCCACCATGTCCTCTCTCTCTCTTTCAGTACCCTTTCTTCTTTTGCTAAACATGTACTCTTGCTACTCTCTTTTACTTCTTTGCTTCACCAGAACTTTTGCTCTTTCTCTATTTCACTTATTTTAGCAACATGTTCTCTTTATGTTTGTGATCTCTCTCTCTCTCTCAAACTTTTTTGTTAAAGATTTACTTTGCCTCTCCTACACATGTACTCTCTTTCTCTGTGTTACACCATCATTCTCTCTCCATACCTCTGTAAAACATGCACTTTTGTTTTTACTCTCTCTCTCCTCTCTCTCTCTCTCTCTCTCTCTCTCTCTCTCTCTCTCTCTCTCTCTCTCTCTCTCTCTCTCTCTCTCTGTGCTAAACTCTTGTACTCTTGCTGCTCTGTCTTTTACTTCTTCAATATATTTAAAATGGGAACTTTCTAAATTATGTATGAGGTCATTAATATTAACTACTGGCTTTTGACATATGATTGGCTATCCCCCTTACCTTGGCTGATTATACGAATCGCTCCCAGGAAGATAATCAGACAATATCCCAGGCCTGACATTACCACAAGAATATGTTTTTCTTGTTTACAGATTAATCATCAAATGGGGATGAGGGCAATAGTTATATTGTCAGTTCCTTGGTAAGAAATTGATGCAGTCCTCGACCTAGGCCTTCGGGCAGCAGTTTTTATCCCAGGACTAACACAATGACTACTGCCCTCATACCCATTTAAAAGATGAGTACTAAATTGTCTATGAATGACACGACAACAAACTTGTGATAGCAAAAGGTCTCCTGAGTGACTCGGGTTACCTAAAAATACAGAGTTTAACTACATAATAATAGTGACAATACATGACTACTATACCACATATATAGTCTTTCATTAATCAATTAGTTTACTGCATCCCATCACACCAGGAACCTGTAAAGAGACCACAAAATATTACATACTGGTATATTTTAAATAAATATTTCAGTGGCAATATCATATTAATTTCCATTTTTTCAAACTCAGATAAGTAATAAAGGTCAACATTGAGTCATGAATGTATTTACATAAAAGTTGATATTGTCCTTAAGTTCAACCTCAATACTGTAGATTCCTAATTAATTGTGAGAAATTAATAGACCATCTCACAGATTTCAAAATCTTGCTTTTATTTTATGGACAGATGTAAATTAACTAAATGGAACTATGATAAAAATTTGGCGTTCACAATTCTATACTCTGACGATTTGATGCAAAACGGTTCAATCGTGAAATTAACTCCGTAAATACGGAATTTACAGTATAACATGAACACAGTGGTGTAATATTCTATATAACTTTATGCTTTAGTGGTAATATAGTAATCATTTTCTATTTTTTTTTTCAAACTGACATTAGTAAGGAAGGCCGACATTGATTCATGTATTTTCATAAACGTTTAGTCTGTCAACTTAAAGAATAAATTGTACTCATGATTTAGACTAATGAAATCCGACAACACATTGGCCAGTGACTTCGACAACATTTCCAAAAGGAGAATACTTTTTTTTCCATATATTTTTTTTAAACATCATTGCATGGAGGCAATCTTATATCAAGGGGTCTGGGGGTCACCCAAGGTCACAAGTAGGTCTGGGGCAGAGTGGTTCTGTCTGATGATTGGTCACTCTGAGATCAAGGAGATCTACATGTACCGGTATATGTTGTTTGTTGACATACATGTAATGATAAAACAACTTACCCCCTTCCCCTTAACACTTATTTTATCTGACACTAGCTACAGTACTGATCAGACCCGACATAACAGAAAGTAGACCCCAACTAAACCCTGGGTTTACTTTCTGGGTTTACTAGAGTGGACCCAGAGTAAACCCAAAGTAAACCCAGAGTGGACACAGAGAGTAAACCCAGTCAGACGTATACCCCTGAAAGCAGACACTAACTGTGTATTCGGAATATACAAAGGGTAGGAATTACAGGCAGTAGGATGGTAAGATAAAATACTAGTCTGCTTCACACTTCAGTGCATACAGTTGACCTCAAAAGCAATTTCAAAGTAAACCCACACTAAACCCAGAGTAAACCCAAAGTAAACCCCGAGTGGACCCAAATTTTCAAAAAGTAAATCCAGAGTAAACCCCAAGTAAACCCAAAAAAGTAAACCCAGGGTTTAGTTGGGGTTTACTCTGGTGTTAGGTTGGGTCTGATCGGTACTGTAGTATATACATTAATTTACTTCAAAAATGATTTAATACCAGAACAAGACCTACTGTTGGGAGCTTAATTAAAAAATGCGTATTGAACATCGGGGCAAGATAGAAAACATCCCCCAATGACGAAGGAAAACATCCCCCAAGGAGGAAGGACCCTCTTGGTGACAGCAAGGGACTATAAAAAGTTAGAGTGGTTAGTAAATGTTAACACTGAAGAAACAATTTACAAGACACTACATTAAAATTCAATGAGAATAGGGAAAGACCAATATCAAAACGTACTTTGCAGTTTCATTTAATTACATAAAAAAGGATAGGCCTACAGAAAATCAGTTTCAAAGAAGAAAGTAGTTGTTAAAGATGTGAACTGTCGGAAACGTTTGTCTTGGTGCCGTGAAAAGTGAAAACTGACTGTACAGAAGAGAATATACTGTAATAAAGTGATCTTCTTAGACGAATCTAAGATAGTGGTGGGGCAAGAATCTTGTGTATATGTGTGGAGAAAGAGAGGCGAGGGCTGGAGACCCTATTTTGGTGAGGGCGCGGAAAACCAAGCCATGTTACGATGTGATGGTCTGGGGATGTCTCATGCACATGCATGGAGTCGGCACTATTTCTGCAGTAGACGGTAACATTAAAGCATATAAATATCAGCAGATACTAGACGACAATTTATGGCCCGTTTTAGCCCGTCATTTTCCAACTAGAAAATATGTTTTCCAATACGACAATGCCCCGGTGCAAAGTGCGCGTTCTACCCAAGATTATTTACACAGAAATAGCATAAGAACAATGAGCTGGCCGACACAAAGCCCCGACATCAACATCATTAAAAAATATTTGACTTTTGATTTTAAAAAAACTTCAGGGAAGAGTTGGGAGAATAGAAAACAAAGAAGACGTGTTCCATGAAATCCAGCGCATCGATCTGGACTGAGATCACGTCTGAATATATAAAAAGCCTATATCAGACAATTCCTCGGCGATTAGAAAGTGTTATACGACCGAAAGGTCATCTTACAAAGTATTAGAGAAGTTTTAGCTATTAAAAATAGTTTTAAACATGAAAAGTGAAGTTTGAAGAGTGACCTAATTCCGTCGCGAATGTAAACACGCCGCCATTTTGTACGAATACTTATTGCATCAAGAAAAAAGGTAACACAAAAAAGAAAACGTAAAATTTTAGCCGATAACTGGTACAGTCCGGTACATATAAACTTTTTCGTTTGCACAACGTCTGGTTTAGAGGAAATTCGAGACATTCCGTTCCAAGTTCGCTGGCATAATAAATTTACACAGGTATAAACCACATCGACAATATAAACAGCATTTGAACAAACCTGTACTTTAATATCTTACATGGGGAATAATTGGCTATCTAAATGGGTAAAAATCCTTTGTTTTTCTCTTTCCACATCTTTCTATCAATCTATGACCAGTCTTGTCCCATGATCCCCTGCTCTTCAATTTGGCAAGACTATCGTCTGTTCAATATACGTCACAGTGATGTTAGTCGTTTCGACATCCAACAGTTTCGACCCAAAGTCGTTTTGGTCCCGATAAAGAATAATTCAAAAATTTCAACGTAGAATAATTATCCCTCTTGCTGTAGAATAATTGGATTTTTCTGAAGAAAAAAGACCCATGGGTTATTTTTCTTCGTGTTAAACATGTGTAGCAGGTCAGTGCCGTATATAGGTTTTCATCAGTACTTCGCGTTGTGTTTTTTTTTTTTTTTTAAACTGAATTTGACCTCTACATTAAGAATGAAACTTTACTAAATTATTGATAAGGTATGAAAACGACTTTAATCTCAATATAGATAAACCAGATATAATAAGCCAAAGTATATGAAAACCAAGATGAACAATCCTTTATAAATTTATTATAACAAAATAAGAACACAAGTCAATAGCAAGTACTTAAAATCCCCCAACCCTAAAACCTAACTTTAACAGGGGCCTCAAATAAACAGACGAGACGGGGACTCAGGAGAAAAGTAGCTAACGAAAACCAGCTGTCTCCCTCCCTCTCTCTGCTTGAAGAAAAATAGCTAGCGAAACCAAATAAGGACTTACACGACTTTTTATATGGGAAAGAACAATAGAGAACTGTCATTAAAGTTATTGGCTATCTCGTAAAGTGGGCGTTACCAAAGTAATAGAATAAATCACATCGGGATCGGAATACTAATAATAATAAATATAAACGAAATCCCGATCTACCACATTCCTCCCCCTTAAAGACAAATGCTATGCATTTGACTAAAATTAAGTAGTGCATTTCAATCAAATTCCCTAAAAAAAATATACATTATACAAAATAAGCAATGACAAAATTTTGTTTTATATTGTCTTGTATCTCGAAATAATTTTAATGTGTTGACGCTCGTAAAAGTAAGATACATGTTAATGTAACTCGTTAAGATGACAATCATACCCCGATTCAATACGTCAGTATCTTGTTATAACGGAAGGACTTGTATTTTTAACGATATACCCCTTCTTTCACTTTATGTTTATTTGAAATATGAATTTTAATTTCTATTACTTTCTGTAAACTGCTGTAAAAATTACAATCGTGTGAAGACTTTCTCACAAATAATTTAAAATTATGCTATAAAACTTTAATCTATAAGGGGGTCATTATTCTACAGGGGTCACTTTTCTTCATGTAGAGTGTGCTCATTTTTATGAAAATGACACTTATTCTTCAGGCAAAAGGGTCATTTTTCTACGAAGAATAAACTTTTTAAGCATGAAGGCTTTAGTACATGAAATATAACAATAAATCCATGACTCAGTCGTTGTGTTGGAGCGTTAGGTCCTCCACAATAGGTCTAAATGTTAGATCTTTTGGTTTAATACAATTAATGTATGCCTTATTTTGCGTTTTGATGGGATTCGTAATTGGTTTTGACTTCTTAGTATGTATCTTAGGAAGTCCATGAAAGATACTTTCCCGTAAATCAAAATCAGTTTTAAAAAATCAACTTTTTGGTTGTTATATTGGAGGAAACCTGGTCTTTTATTTATCGGTTTACATTTTGATTTTTTTTAATCATAGCAAAATATTTTAAAGCAATTATAAATACCATTCAAAAAATGAAACCTGTCTTTTATGGACTTCCTAAGATACATATTAAGTAACAAAAAACACTTTAGTCCAACACAACAACTGAGTTATCTTATGGATATATTGCTAAATCCTTTTTGCGCAGAAGTAATAAGTTAAGTTTATATAGATGTACCACTTCACTTTAAAATCAATCTGCAAGAGTAGGCCTCAGTAACTTTGTGGACACTTTCCATTGTTTGTAGGGGATTGAGGGCTCCATGTCAATAAACCAATATGTTATACAAAATTGATGTACATAAGATCATATGTAAGAAATATATACTCATTATAGTCTTTTAAGTGACATTCAATACTCAATAGATAAATTTGTATTTTATGGAATTAAAACACTCACGGCTATTTTAATATCAGTAATATATTTAATATAGTTATAAACACTGATACAGGTGTTTTGTTTTGTGTTTACATGAAAAATGACAATAACAAACCGTCAATCATCTCAAAATCCATAAAACGAAATACAAATTCAAAGCAGAGCAACACGGACCTCTAAAAAGATGGAGGATCAGGTGCCTAGGAGGAGTGAGCATCCTCTGCTGACCGGTCACACCAGCCGTGTGCTCTTTGTCGTAATCAGGAAAAAAACAGAAAAGTCCGTAGACAATTAGGTGATTATTTATGGTCTAATAATTAGTATGAAAAATAGGTATAATAAAATAAATTAGTATAATGAATATATCTACAAGTTGTGTACACTTACGTTTATACAGTTTGATTTACATCCTTCTTCAGGTGAATGTACATAAGTTATATATATATTTTTTCATAACTTATGTACATTCACCTGAAGAAGGATGTAAATCCAGAAAGCGCTAGTGAATAGAAACTTTGGAACTGTTCATTTTCTTTTTCTTTTTTGATTATTTATACTGTGTGATATCAACTTCACTTATTTTGGATTATATATATATATATATATATATATATATATATATATATATATATATATATATATATATATATATATATATATAATATGTACTTTACATGCAACAATTTTGTTTGCATATCGCACATCTATATGTTCTCTGTACATGTAGATTGTCCATGTATAACATAACTCATATTCCACATGTGTAAAAAGAGTGTACGTTTAGATATTTATTCACATGTAATACTGAATTTTCTTCACATTTCCTGTTTTATATTCAGCCACATATAGATTGTGTGTTGTGTCAACACATATACCAAATGGACCCTGTAAATGAGAGTTGTCAATGTAGCGGAGGAACTGTCTGTCCTTATTCAGGATGTGGGTACTGTCGTTGTTAATGTCTGCTGTCAGGATCCGACTCTGGCTGTCTGGTGTGATTCCGTATGGTACAAATGATCCTTTGGTAGTAGACGGAGGACCACTGTAGGTAAATCGCAGTTTCCCGGCCTGATTGACCACTACTATTGCATGGGCTCCATTATCGGAAACATAGATATCTAGGTTCTTGTTCTCAGTGATATATTTAGTGTCATTAGATGAATAGAGAGGTTTTCCTCTGTCATTGTATTGAATAATTTGTGTCTCTATAGAGCCAGAGTAACGCACAACTTTTGTTGGTTTATAATCATCACTGTTAATGATAACTAAGAGATCACCAAAGAAGGTGCTACAGACACCGAGAGGTTTCCACCCCTGTAGTATGATCACTGTTTGTATCTGTGCATTCATCATCTTTACTTTGTTTACAGTTTTATTTTCTTCATCAGTATAAACAAGATCTCCATTCAGTGTCACTGCTATGTCTAGTGGCCGCATCCTTGACTTGGTTTGGATGGACATTACTAGATCCCCCCATATCTCTACGTCATTTAGACACGTCACACCATATAATCCATAGTTATACCATCTCTTAAGACTTGTGATGAGCTGGGGTTCATCTATCAGGGACCGGTCTGGGGGAGAGGACTCTGCTCCCTGTATCGACATTCTGTAGTCTTGTTCCTCTGTTGTAAAAGATAATTCTGACAGAGAGCCAAACTGTTCTATCATCTGATCTGTATTGATTTCCTGAGGCCTAAAGTTTGGTAATGACACTTTGAGTCTAAATTCGGCATTCCTGGATTTGTGTTCGGAGACACGACAAACATCTTTAGAGTCTAGTAACTTCCTCAGATCAGCAATGCTTTTTGTGATTTCAGAAATTGTGTGTGTGATTTCATCTTTCTCTTTAGTTAGGACAACCAGATGTTTGGACTCCATTTCCTCCACCTTAGATATTAAGTTTTTGATGATGGTGTCTATTTCTCTGTGCCAGAATTTTCCATGTTTGTTGATGGCTGTTGACAATATCTTAGAGATTTTACCAAGATCATCTTTTTGCACTGAGATATTGGATGCCATCTCTTTGTATTTGGGATAAATTGATTTTTCTAATTCTTTCAACTCTCTGTGCAGAACTTCTTTCTTGATTTCAATTGGTTTCAAAATACTAACTTGAGAGTGCCCTAAATGTTTCCTTGATAAAACACACAGTGTGCAAAAAGGAATGTCACATTGTTCACAGTGGAGTTCACACTGTTGGTCAGGGTGTGTCATACACTTAGGATAACTCAGAGTGGTCAGATAATGTTGTAGTGACACCACTTTATGAACTATGGACGAATCAGAGAAATGTTTCTCTACACATTCTTTACACAGATTTATATGACAAACTTCACAGTACATGGGGGCATCAGAAGTTTTACACAGGGTTCAGCGTACAACATCCTGGGCACTGTTCCAGGGGTCCATTATCAGGAAACATTTTTTAATCGGTAAAAGAGGAATATTATAATTTCAATGTACCTATATGTTTATGATTGATAGTTTTGTACACTGTTTATACTTACATGTATGCTCATTTTATCTTTGTCAGATAAAAAGGTTTATTCATAGACCGTTTCTAGAGGTTCCTTTTTATTCATTACCATACATTTCTAGATTTACATCATCAATGTTGAATTTACAATGGCAGATTATAGAAATAAATTTTTGTTCAAATAATACTTTAATTTTTTTACTCGAATAATTAATTAAATCAGACATAAAACTTACCTTATCCTATCCCAAGTGTAAACTGCAAAGCGTCAAATTCCAACATGGCCGGTTCCAGTATTTAATGTTCCTGGTCCGGCTAACAGTGCAAGAGATAAGGTTATTGATTTATAGGACATATTCAAACTTGTATAAAAGCCTAGTATACTGATATTACAGTCCTGAAATCAGGTTAACCAAAGTAATCAATCAAAATAGCTAGGCTGATCTCTGTTGAACAAAGTAAATTCAACATTTGATTTAAGTGTAAAACACACAATGGTTATGTTTTAAGATTTTTTGAAGTTGCTTTGAATTTGTTAACATGCTTAGTTGCTATTAAAAAGCAAAATGTAGCGATGATATATAAAATTTTATATGTTTAGATTATTCAATCATATATCACAGGTTATTCAAATGTATTCTTTAGATTAGTATGTATTGACATGAGCATCTTTAATTCTAAACAAAATATCTAGGTCTCGAATTATTATATAAATCCTTCGATCATGCATGGGAAAATTTTGAAAATTGTGTACATTTAGCGTATATATATCTAGATTATCGGTATGTCTTGTAATTTTCATTATTATTATAATATTGTCATAAAGAAGAAAATCTGTTATTAGTTTTCATGGTTTATTTTCCTAAATTCGATATATCAGTTCATGCGTGTTTGTGTTATATATTTTTACGCCACATGACGTCATAATTCAAAATTACATAGCTTCAGGCAGATGATTGACGTCGAATTAAAACGTAACAAAACAATGCAGTTGTAGAAGTAAAGCATTTGTTTACTGCTGTTTTATTTTTATTTTTTCATGAATTGATAAAAATATGCTCGAAAATAAAATGTTTCTTAGTCTTGTTAATCTTTAAGGAACTTTCTCCGTGCGTAAACTTGTTGACGTCTTGTAGTAAATTTGTTGTGCGGCTCACCATTACAATTTTTATTGAAAATATTGAGGTTTTAAAAAAGACGTGGTAAAACATGTAATAAAAAGAATCTCTCATGATTTGCGATAGTATATGACTTTTAAAAATATATATATATATATATATACCATCGCAAATCATGAGAGATCATATATAAATCAAGTGAAAACTGTCATGACTGCTTAAGAACACGACTGGTAATCGTGAAATTTTCTAGTTTTGATTTATTTACGGTTAGTTTGTTTAACCTGAATTAAAACATTATTGTATCTAAAGGAAGTCTTACATAAAAACGATCATTTCAGACCAAAGTCAGTCGCATTAAAAACAATTTGAACCATTATGGATATTCCTATGGAATTGTAGTCTTCTCCAGGAAACATCAGATAAAAAAAGGAGAGAAATACATTATTACAGCTAGCATTAGATAGTCCCTCCTTGTATACTTTTTAGAGTTTAAAATTACGTTAATGAAAGTGATATATTTGTATGCATGTATTGTGCTTCAGAAATATCCAATAATTATAACCCCTTAAAACACTCACAAAAAAATGTCTAAAAATGTAAAGAATTTTTATTTAAACCGCCTAGAGCAAATTCAAATTCGGAGACAGTTCAAATTCAGAGCCAATTCTCATCCTAGGTCAATAGTCTCTGTTGTACCGGAACTGAGTATGTCAAATGAAAATTAAAAACGTTCTGAATAAGTATGTAAAATCAACTGTTGTCGTTGTGTTCGGTACCCTGTCGAGTCATCTCTCTAGTCACGTACAACTTTTGTTTGTTTGCCATCATTGTCCAACTGAGGTCACCAACGGAGGCGATACAAACACCTTCAGGCCTCCATCACGGCAATACTTTCTTCTTCTCCCTTCTTGTCACTGCTACACCCATTGGTCTGTTCCCTGGCTTTGTTTTGATTAACTTCACTTGTTCTCCCTTAATGTGTAAAGAATCATTACGTTGCCATTACCACGCGTCAGTATTTCTGTATCATGATCAGACAAGTCATACCGTATAAACAATCTAATTAAAATTAGATGTTTGGTCCGCTCGCTTACTTTTTTATAAGTAAATACCGTTTATCCTCTCATCAACTCGAGATTGAGCGTGGCAGATTTTCTAATATTCATAGAAATGAGAGAGTTTGTAAACTATGTTCACTATTACAGATTGAAGATGAGTTTCATTTTATTTTGATATGTCCATTTTATAAAGAAAGAAGAAAGTTGTATGTAAAAAAATATTATTATGAAAAGCCTTCTGTCTTTAAACTTATTCAAATACTTTCAACAAAGAATATGAAAGAGTTGTGCAATTTGGGAAAATACCTATATAAATGCCCAAAATTACGATAAAATTATAACTATTGTTTTTGTTTTGAGAATATACTCTTCATTATCCTGTTTACTTTTGCCATGTACATTTTGCAGACTGCTATGTGCACGCACAGTCTAATACAAGATTATGATGGTCTTTTTTTTCTCTTTTTTTAAAAAAATGTTTACATATGTTTGTTCACTTTACTTATGTATATATGTTAAACCTATGAATCGTATGGTTCTTGGTAATAAACAATACAATACTTGCTACACAATGGGTGCGTTCAGAGTATTTCTAGTGGTACCAATACCTGTTTGCAAATGGTAACAATATATACCATTGGTGCCATTCGACCCATATGAACGAGTTTTGGGGTACCATTGTTTACACTGGCTGCATGATCATTTAGCGGAAAATGTCAAACCAAGATGCAATATGTTCGCCTCTTTGATCATTTTGCACCAAAAGGATATATCAGAAATATAATTTATTTACTATAAAGTATTTTTTCTTCTTAAATTTTTCTTCTCCTGCAAAAGTTTTAAACGTGCGTAGATCTTTGAAAAACATGGATATAGTAAGTCATTACTATGTGATTACATATACACCCGATGATTTTAATACCGTTTGTCCAGGGACACATTTGAAAGTCAATGCTATGTTAACACAACAACAATTCAAAGGACCCTACCCCTAATGTTGATAAAAAAAACTGATCGTGTTTTGTGGAAACTACGTTTAAAAGTTTCGATGTATGGCTGGTCGGTTTTAGAACATCTTTAAAAGAAATTCTTTGATAGAGTACCGGTATATTCTCCATCTTAAGAAATATTAAGGCCGAATAGATAGTCTACATTACAACCAAAGAAAACTCAATTTCAAAATGTTTTTATGCCTTATATGGCGGTCATATTTCAACCAATGTCCCCCAAACACCTGCAACATGCCTACATAAACATATACGGAAAGAAATTTTATTCAGTTGTTATTTTGGTATGCTACAGTGCTTATGAGGAATTGTTCCGCTACATCAAGAATTAAGGTGGGAAAAGCTGTGAAATTAATCTGTTGCCTTCAATGCATACACAATATCCGCCATTTTAGTGACGTCATAAAAAGTTACCATCGCTAACAGAGCTCTAGATCGTCTGCAGAAATGTCTACCTATGGTAATTTTTGTCGGCAAACATTGGTACCGTTGGCATAACAATGGTAAAAAAAAGAATTACCAGTGGTAAATTTTGTCTGCCAACGGCAATACTTTGAACGCACCCATTACCGAGTAGCGAGTAAGCGAGAGGATCAAGCATCTAATTTTTATTAGATTGACCGAATAAATCGACATATTTTAGCTGTGATAACCCGGGATACATCCATCAGTGATCAATCTGAGGGAGTGGACTCGGTTCTATGGGTCGAAGTGCAACACATTGTACAAATGGAATTGTCACATTGTCTACAATGGAGTTCACATTGTTTGATGGGGCGATTGCCACACTCAGTATAGTTCAGAGTGATATTAAATATTGTTTAAATGACACCATTTTATGAACTTTTGAGGAATGAGATAAATGTTTCTCTATAAAGTCTTTAAACAGATGTGTATGATAAACTTCACAGTACATTGGGGCCACAGACTCCTGACACAACATCCTGGGCGCTGTTCCAGGGGTCCATGGTCTAGAAACCAATTTTAGGAGGTATATGAGAAAATCTTTATAATCAATATATTTCTCTGATACATAACAATGTACAGAGTATATACTGGTATATCTACTAGTATACATATGTTTTATCTTAGTTGATAAACATCTTAATTATTTTAAAATATGTTTCAGAGATGTTGTGTTATGCATTACCATACATTTGAAGATTTGAAAGTCATGGCAGATTACAAAATACATTTTAGTGCAGATGGTGTTTTATTTTTATGACTTAAAAAGATAAATAATAAAATTATTTTTAAAAAAAATTCTTAAAAACTTACCTTACTCTTTCCCTTGGGTAAACTACTAACTTCAAAATCCAACATGGTCATTTGCAGTGTTTGCTGTTCCTGGTCCGGATATTTGTTTAAGAAATAAAGTGATTGATTTAAATGTCAAGTACAATCTTGAACTTGGATAAAGAAAAGTTTCAGAAAATTAAAGTCCTGAAATCAAGTAAACAAATGTTATTTAAAAACTGAGCTTAATTATTCTCTATTAAACAAAGTAAAATCCAGTAGATATATATATGAAAACATGCAAAGATTATGTTTTATGATTTTTTGAAATTAAAAAAAAAAAATTAATTAACATGCTCAAGTGCTGTAAAAAGCAAAAAAATTTCTCAAGGACCGTTTGGTTAGAAAAGTTGAAACTTGCATGTGTGGAAGCATCCTCAGGTATTGTAGATTCAAGTTTGCTAAATTGTGATCCTCAGGGTAAGGTTGGGCCACTTATATGTGCTGAAAATTTACATTGGATTAAGCAGTAAAAAATCTTTAAAATATTGTAACGTGTTTCTCTAAATCTTCTTAAAATCCATATGGCCAGAAAAAGAGAACTTGTGTGAAAGCATTCTAAGGTAGTCAATAGACTCAGGTTTGCTTAAACCGTGTGGGGATGTTGGGGACACAATTGAGCGGAGAAATTAGGATGGAATAAATAAAGAAAAATCATTAAAATCTTCTTTTTAAAAACTGAAACAGCAGGTTTGATGAGAGTTTGATGAGACAAACTATTTTAAAATCCCTATGATATGCTATTTGATCCGCGCCTTGAGTTAACTAATGGACAAACGGGGGATAACTCTAAGAAAATATAAAATATCACGGCATTCACACTTTGCCGTTTGTGAATAAAAATATTACAAATTTTATTTTCAATTTGCTGTTAGCGTTAGTTCATAAATTATTTCTAAATGATTGATAGTCTTTGATTGAAACTTTTTTTTTTTAGTGTTTTACGACATAGGCTATCATAAAGCGTTTTCATTTCCGGTTGGAACCCCCGAAAAAAAGAAAGATGGCTGAGATATATTGCGGAAGAGAAAATTCGAAAATGAAAGTCACATGCACGGCTTTACAATATATTTTGGCGTAACGGGATATCAGAAATATGTTTCCATATCTTAAAATTATCGAATAATGTAAATTGATTGTGTAGTTTGGTTCCGACACATTGTAAAAAGTTAGCTGTACTTTTTTTCTGCTTGATAACACCCCATTTGTAATAATGAGTTCTACATCTGGGAGACAGAGGGCGTCCACTCGACAGTACTCGGCCGAGGAACAAGCCCTAAACCAAATATCGAAAGAGGTAAGTTTGATAGTGACTACGTTTGAATGACTGTACTGAATGGTTATTTTACATCTAACACACCTGCATAGACTGGGGGAAATTGAGAGAAGCTGACTATATTGTTTTTAAACTTAAAGACAAATCACCTACCACATTAAAATCAGTGCCCAAACTAGATTTCTAAAGAGGGGAATTCAATTGATGGTTATAAAGGATGATTATTTTATGGTTTTTTGTACTCGTGCAAAGACAGAAAAAAATGAGAGAGCTTTGCTTACTTTTAACATGTAGACATCACCAAAACACTCAGCACTATTATCATTAATGAAGTGGACTATGTTCATATAGCTGATCAAAGTAGTACATTCGTCAGGAAGTTTTAAGACTGCATCCCAATGATTCCAATGTCTTGAGAGAGAACACTCTTTCATTATTAAAATGCTGATGTCCTACTAGGTTGTCCAAAAGATAGAAAGATTATTCTAACAACCCATCTTCCATGGTTTTCCCAGGACCCCTTCATTAATCAATGCAGACACTTCATTCATGATAAAGATAATAGAAAATTATCGTTTGAATCATCTCCATGAACTCACAAACTTCGAGAGATCATTAAAAATCCAGCTAGTGCTGTGAGGTCTTTCATACCCCCTTGCCTGAAGAAGATAATTATTATGATCATATGTCAGCTAGAATTGTGTATCCACATTAGTTTAAACAATATTTTATTCAATATGATATATTGAATGGAATTGGGCAGCAGGTACAGCCTATATTAGCCCTCTCCCTGTATCCGCATTGATAGGAATTGGTGTATCAAACCCTATTTGTTATTGATATTTGACTGTAAGATTTGATACAGGTACTTCCAGGTATCTATACTGTACCAAAGATTTAAATCATATTAAACCGAAGACTTTATTTATTTAGAATTACAAGTAAAAACAAATTGAATAATGTTTCATTTTATACCAATTCAACCATCATGATTACAGGATCTGCATTTATCGTTATTAAAGTCAAAAGGCCTATAAGTTATTGGCACTATATTTATATAAATTGACCCCTCAGATTTACAATTAAACTTTTTTTTTGACTGTTTAAGCAATGATATATGATTGCAATATGTAGGTTGAATAACATTGTGAAGACCCACTCATTACAAAGTCATTTCAGTCTCTTTCTAGGACTAACAAAGTACAATGTACATGTACCTGTCTATGATATGATAATGAATATTTTTTATTGCATTGTTTGGTAGGTTCTAATTTTCATTTTTAAATTAGTTTTGAATGTTGGTTAGGACTGATTAAAAAAACGATATCTATTTTTTTGACATAATGAACCAAACCCAATTTTAAAAACGTATCAAACTGAAAATTGAAACAGTGAATCAAAAACTGAATCGGACATAAGTATTTTTAAAATAGAATCGATGTTTCGGTGAATCTTTTCAGCCCTAACAGTTAGGAAATACTATCTTCTCCTAATGTTGTGCTGCTAATGTTACTTTTCAAAAAATTACATGGATTGAATCAGGTCCACATTTATAACAAAGAATATGTTTATGGGATGAATGATTGTTACTTTGATATTTGTATCACTGTATGAAAAATTCCTCATTTGAATAAGCTTCACTTACTTGGTTCAGAATGAATTTTAAAATAGCCTCATCTGACGGTGTCTTTTTTTTATTTCTGTGTACACATGTCTTAGTTTAAAGCAATTAAATGAATGATATTTTACTTTCAAGTATGATGGACCGTGTTAATTTGACTCTTGTTTTCGTTTGTTAACGTGTTATCATTGATTTTGATCGTGTTGATCACATGCAATCAGTTGAAACAGTAGGAGCCTTGCTTATCTGAAAGTATACTGTATGAAAAGGAATTGTGAATTTTTACAAAGTCACTATTAATGATGATTTAACTTTTTAAAAAGTACACATTCCAACTGACTTTTTTGGTAGCCATTTATTTAAAACAAGGAATATTTTAATAATGTATTATTTGCACAGGGAGTGAAGGTTCAAACACCATCTTCAATTTTAGCATTTTCCCTCGAGCTCCTTCCTTGCATTGAAAATATTAAAACAAATCACTCCAACTTTTTTTTTTGACTGAACAAAATATTTTTAAAACATATCCTGGTTGATACTAGATGTAGTCAAGTGTATGAAGTGTTCAGATTTAAAATTAAATTGAAAATATGCATAAAATGCATGGTCAGATTCAAATTGGGTCAACATTGCCACCCCCCCCCCCCCCCCATTAATTGTTAAACTGACTGATTTCAGACTTGATGTCTTTCTCATCTACTCCTTCTTTCTCTCCATCACTGCAACATGAAACCTCCTTTTTTTGAAAAAAATTTAACTGATGTAAGAAAGTTTTAAAGCAAACATTTATAACTGACTTTCTACCAGTATATGTAATATGTACCAGTACATGTAAATACAATTGTAGCAAATGTATATAAATAAGTGGTTTATCTCTCCAGACATATAGGAGATATGCACCATGCATTTGAATGCTTTTTCATTTCCTTGATGTACTATGCAGATATGGAAATTTTTGAGAGAGAGAGAGAGAGAGAGAGAGAGAATACACTGATACATATATTATTCTCCTGAATATAAAAAGTTTGCAGTGCTTCTTTTCATGTAGTGATTACCGGTATATATATGTTGAATCGTTCTTTGGTCAAGACTTTTAATTAAAAATGTTAATACTCATAAAAAGCCTCATCAAACTAAACCTGATGATGTCATAATAAAGCTTTTTTATTGTTTGGGGGGGGGGGGGGGGAGTAGATGCATAAAGAAAGGGGGTGGGGTAGACTGTGTTAGAAAGCTACATGTATTGCCGACAGCATGGAGCACGTACAACACAGCATCTGATGAGCTCAGATGTTGCTGATTAAAAAATCTTATTTAATATAAAAAGTAAAATGTCTTGAAAGATTTATTTTTAGAAATTTATCAGTGACTTTTATGAGAAAGTGCATAAGATTCCCATTGCTGAAGACTTGTGTGTTTCTGCTGTGATACTAGTGAGACAAAAAACCATAGGAGTTAGATATGGAATTGTCATGTATAAACTTAATTTAAGCTTACACCATCCAACACTCACTACCCTGAGAGAGAGAGAGAGAGAGAGAGAGAGAGAGAGAGAGAGAGAGAGAGAGAGAGAGAGAGAGAGAGAGAGAAAGAGAGAGGAGAGAGAGAGAGTATATGTTGGCATTTACTATTTTTGTGTTTCATAACCAAGATATTGATTAAAAAACTTCATTCATATCATCACTCAATCATAATGTTTTACATTAATTGATCCAATGAATGATCACATGCTAATTTCGTTACAACATAATGCAGTGCTCTGTGTACACAATATATACAGTCTACAAAGTGTGGAATTGGGCTGTTGAATCTAGATTAGAATTTATCAACCCCATGTTTACTTTGTCGTGCCAAGTATATACATATATACTACAGCAATGAATTAATATCCCTAGTCTTGTCGAGGCCGGTATACTTTAGTTTATATACGTATATATTGCCTGCATGGGCTGGTAATCTAGATCCACTAACAACTCCCCAGTCGGTGTTATACAGTGTCATTAATGTGATGCCAGACATCCAGCCAACATTATCACATGTATAAATACACCTGCACGGCCTAATCCAAGCTGTGTGCAATTAATTCATTCAGGAGAAAAACTAGCAGTAGGTTATGAGTGGCTTTTTGGGGTGTGGATCATACGATGGAGGGGATCTAGATTTTACCACTTATGAGGAGTTTTGATGGGATCCTTAGGGGAGGGGATCTAGATTTTATCACTTTATGAGGAGTTTTGATGGGATCCTTTGGGGAGGGGATCTAGATTTTATCACTTTATGAGGAGTTGCGTTTTATTTGAGTAGTGTGGGCAGGGGCTTTATGTGCTGGAAATGAGTTTTTATCTGATTTTTTTACTGCAAGATAACATGTGTTGTGGCGATGATAATTCATCAGCTGTTATCAGTAAGTCATAATCAGATCTAGAACATCTGTATACTGCCATTATACAAATCATTCTTTTATGCTTGTGCAATAAAGCAAAGATGTTGTGTTTTGATAGAGAAAGAGAACTGTTAAAACATTTAAAATATATATCACTTAGTTCATTTTATTTGAAAACAGAATACAGACTTTATCAAAGAGAAACAGAATATGCATGTCAAGAATCAGATCTCAGTTTTAGTGTAAAACATTAATTGCCAAAAAAATTGACAAATGATGTATGAATATTGTGATTTACATACCAGCAAGCAGGTTCTTTGATATTACGTCATTCAAATTTACATACAATGCGTCAGATGTTTTATGGTTGTGTGTTGATGTAAACAAATGTCTGAATTTGTACCTTGATGAGTCATTCAACCTGTGTTATAGTATACATACATGTAACTATATATATACATGTATGTTTATCAATTGCATAAGTGGATCAGGAAAATTTTTATTCTAGAGAGTGTGGTGGAGGGGGGGGGGGGGTCCAAGAAATAATTGAGTTACAGAGTTTACCAGTAGGCTTTTTTTTTTGGGGGGGGGGGTTTCGAGGCCTGGCCTGTTTTCAGTAAATTTACTGTGTGAATTTAATAGATTTTAATTTTTTAAGGGGGTGAGTCTGGGTCTGGAACTCTCTGATAACATCCCCCTTCCCCCACCCCCATCCCCCCAAACCATGCTCTTGATCTTGATTTAGTCATCTCATAGAACAGGTGCTTGTAGCAATGGAAGAGATCAAGCACAACAGTACAATGTAGTTGTACGATATTGAACATGAAGTACATTAGAAATCTTGGCTAGATCATTTAGCCATCAGTTCACTGTCTCATCTGGAAGCTCATGATTGCAATGAAGATTATTTACATGAATCTTAATTACCATTCCTAAGTGATAATTGTCAATTATACATATAAAAATGCCATGTATCTTAATGATTATTATTCATATGTGACAATTGTCGATTATAAATTAATATGAAAATGTCCTAAGTCTTGCCAATTGACATGTATTTTTATATCAATAATCTTAGCAAGCTGAAGAAATTAAAATGAAATAAGTACAAGCATCCCTATCATTTGATACCACAAAAGATGAAGGAGTATTTTGACATATTTCTCTTCTTTTTTAACAGGCAGAATCCAGACTAGCTGCCAAAAGAGCTGCCAGGGCTGAAGCCCGCGAAATCCGAATTAAAGAAATCGAGAAACAACAAAAACTAGTAAGTATTAACACTCTTAAAGTCAGCAATATCTTATAAAGAAAGAAAGACAGAGATCTTTGCTGGGGGGAGGGGTATATATAGTAATTTTAATTGCCAGGGTAGGGGGAAGGTGGTGGGGTTTAAGAGCCTGTATTTTGGTAATTTTTTTGATGTGGATTTACCGTAATTAGTTTGAACGGTTCTAGACCAACATCCATCCTCTCTTACCCTTGGCTCAATTAAAGGTAAAAATGGATTCCAAAGTATTAAATTAAAGTTCCTGACAGTGTAAAGTACTGTTGATTGCTAACAAAGATTTTGGATACTTTTAAAGGAAGAAGAAAGACAGAAGTCACATGATGTGTCCTCAGAGGGCCAGTCAAGTAGGGTAAGTATAAACAGAAATGTCAAAAAACATTCATTTGTGGTTACTTGTAGTATGTCATTTAGATTCATGATAAGCTGTTCACTCTACTGTATGACGTTTTGGGTTTTATCTTGTAGGTGCGGTCTGACTACAATGATTCTCGCAGAGGAAGTGACGATTCCAGCTCGGCCACGGAAGATGCCGACACGTCACGAGATCATCAGAGAGAGATGCGGGTATGTATTTCCCTAAATGATTAGAACTATACTGATGTGACCAACCATAGGAATTTATTGATGGATCAGTTGGCTGTATATTGAAAAGACCAATAACATGACATTTTCAGTACAAAACAATACACCACAACTTGACTTTACCTTTATAATAAAAGAAACATCAATGCTATATTTTGTTTGATCGTTAGTTAAATATTATACTAGACAGTGTACAAATTAAGGGTATGGCCACAGCTAGACTTGAACTAGAACCTTTCAGTTTATAAACAAATGCTTTACCGACAGAGCTGAGGGGTTATCCCACTAGCTCTTTAAAACATGGCTGTACTAAGCCTGTTATACATACTATTACAATATATTAAGAATATTGGTGTTTACAATAGAATTCGCAAGTTTTGTGAAAGTTTGTGGTCTTTAACTTGTCAGGCCAAATTGCGAGAGCTGGATGAGAAATACAAGAAGGCGATGATGATGAATGCCCAGCTAGACAATGAGAAGCACAGCCTGGTGTATAAAGTGGAGCTGATGAAGGATCAGGTGGAGGAGATGGAAGAATCCTTCACCCAGCTACAGCGGGAGTATAAGGACAAATGTAGGGTAAGAATCCCATGTAATAATCCCCAAAATCCCATACAAAGGATACAGCGGGAGTAGAAAGACAAATGTAGGGTAATAATCCCCCATAATAATCCCAAAAAATCCCATACAAAGTCTAAAGTGGGAGTATAAGGACAAATGTAGGGTAAGAATCCCATGTAATTATCCTAAAAATCCCATACAAAGGCTACAGTGGGAGTATAAGGACAAGTGTAGGATAATAATCCCACGTAATGATCCCAAAAATCCCATACAAAGGCTACAGTGGGAGTATAAAAAATCCCATACAAAAGTTACAACGGGAGTATAAGGACAAATGTATGGTAAGAATCCCACGTAATAATCCTAAAAACCCCATACAAAGGCTACAGTGGCGGTATAAAGACAAATGTAGGGTAAAAATCCCATGTAATAATCCCAAAAATCCCATACAAAGGCTACTCGGGAGTATAAAGACAAATGTAGGTTAAGAATCCCACGTAATTATCCTAAAAATCCCATACAAAGGTTACAAGGGGAGTATAAGGACAAGTGTAGGGTAATAATCCCACGTAATAATCCCAAAAATCCCATACAAAGGCTACAGTGGGAGTATAAAAAATCCCATACAAAGGTTACAACGGGAGTATTAGGACAAATGTATGGTAAGAATCCCACATAATAATAATAAAAACCCCATACAAAGGCTATATCAGGGGTATAAGAAAAAATGTAGAGTAAGAATTTAATGTTATCCCATATGCAGATTTGTATAATTATGGACAAGTGTAGGGAAGTATCCCAGATACATGTACTCCCAAACACATCAGGAAAGTATAGATAAATTTAGGGTAGGTATTCAAGAAAATTCCATACACATATGGCTTTTAGGGACCAACGTAGGAAAGTTATCCCCTGTAAAAGATAACACATCCTACCTAATCCCAAGAACATGTAATACCATTAATCCCATACACATTAACGATATGAGTGTAAAGAAAATTGTAAGGTAAGAATCCCAAGTAATCTCATATACAGAAGGGATGTGAAGACAATACACAGAGGATGGGAAAGGATGTACATGGTAGGTGTCATAATGGTCTGACTAATACTCAGTGGGAATGTAAAGAAGATAAGTGTCCCAAGTAATCCCAGTTCTCCTCACTAAGATGTGAACATGTTATTACAAATAGAAAATCAACAAATAAATGAATATGAAATAAAGATTATTTTGCTGTTTAAATGTATTGCTGAAGTTTAACAAGATGTGTTTTATGTCCAGGATTTAGAAATGCAGAAGAGGACAGTAAAAGACATGGAATTTGACTATAATATAGCCAAAGAGCAACTAGCAATAAAGGAGAAGTTGATACGGGTGAGGAAGGATTTTTAACTTAAGAGGGCTGGAAGGTTGTGGCCATTTTTATACTGTTTTGATATCCTATAGAAGAAGAGCTCTGTATTAAGGGAAATGTCCAAAATTAAAAGCTACATTTTTGGAATTTTTATTTACAAGATAATACATGTAATAGTTTATAGCATAACTAATCATATCTAAAAATTCAAGGAAGATCTGATTATGGTTAATTTTTTTACCACCCAGCTTCCTTAAACCTCTTTTTATCTGTGTCAAGAGCTGCCGTTTGGTGGTCCTGAAATTAAGATACACTTACAAACATTCTAGAAATATAAATTTTGAGTCCAAAATTGTCATAGAAAATGAGTGTCATTATGGGAAAAAAATGAACCTGCAACTTACTTACATGTATAACATGATTTCATAAGAGAGTTGAACTAGACACTGCTAAAATTAAAATTCATATGCTCCGTGATAATAAGGAATACATTAACTTTTTGAATTTCCTGACTAGATTTAAAAATTTTGTTTTTGTTTCAGGAAAGTGGTTTAGTAATTGTCTCTTCTGATGAGGGAGTTCTCTCCCTTGAGAAATGTCTTCCAAACGGACAGATTCCACAGGGAGGGAGTTTGTTGATATCTGCTGACTCCGCAGAATTGCTGGAGAAGGCAGGAGTAGGCTCTCTTGGTAAGATTGATATTCAGTGTTCCATATGGTGGGCATTTTAACAGTGGTACAAACTATTAGATGAAATTTTTATCCACTTTGTAGAAAATACTGAATAGTTACCAAACATTTAAAATTATATATTATAGTTTTCAACGAAATTTCTGCGAGTTTACACATACATTAGGACAGAAGAATTCTATGACATCTGGAGTGTATATTTGTGTAAGACAACAACAGAATTAATTTAATCACATTTTATTTTTTCAGATGATCGATTACGATCCTTTTTAGATGAAAAGACTAATTTATTAAAAGAAGTAAGTGTTTCCATATTTTTTTGTATTATCATTTTATTCATGTGTTAAAAGAATTATCATAAATCATAACTATGAAAATGGATTTATGCTGATCTAAACATTTCATTGTAGAATTGTTCATTTAAGATTTGTTTGTTTATGCCAAATATGCCAAATATTTAATGAAAATGAGTCTAAAAACATAATATTTACAGGTATATTCCCCTTTACTAGGCTAAGTCTAATTATTTCTTTGGCATTTTATCCCATCAAGGTCATAAAATCACAATTTGTTAACAAATAAACATTACATTTAATGTTAATTTTGTAGAAAACACAATACAAAAATAAGTTATAACATTGCACCTAAGGCTGCATGAAAATAACATAGACATGCACCAGGCTTGGGGTAATGCTAAATGTAATGGTAATGCATTGCAATGCATTACATGTTTTCAAAGTAATGCTAGTAATGTGTAATGCCTCAAAATTAGCATTACAAGTAATGCTAATGTAATGCATTACTTTCCAAAATCTAGTGTAATGCTGGCATTACATGGCATTACTTTGCATTACTATGCATTTTTATGCATGTTCACTTTAAAAAAATGTGATGAATAAAGGAATAGTTGAAATTGAATTTGATTAAATTTATTTTTAAAGAAGAAAGAAATAATTCTAATTGAGAAAAAAATATTTTAATTGTACATGTTTTATTAAAAAAGTTTTTTTTTAAATTCTTTTTTGAATTGTTTATATTACTAAAGATAACATCACAAGTTCATAACATTTTTAAGAGTGTTGTTATTAAGAGTTTTTAATTATTTAAACAATTTACTCCAATTAGTTTGCACTTCAATAAGAAATGTGTCAACAACACACTATGCCCCAAGGATAATCTAAGTATCAAAACAATCTATTGTTTTAAGAAGTGCTAAACACCCCAATCCCCTTACCTTCGCTATGTCACGATAGAATAGGAGACAGACATGCACCTTTAAAAGCAAAATGAATGCACTGTCCAACCATGATGAAAATCAATATCACTTCCAATATTATAACCTATTTGAAAATAATCTTACTTATTTTCTCTCTCTTTCTCGCTCTGTCTCTCTCTCTTGTATATTAATTACACTGTACATTAGTTTAATTTCGAAAATACAAGATTTATGTATTTAATCTATTATTGCACTTAATATATCCTAAGATAAAGATCGTCAAACAGTATTTTCCAGTCCAAGCTTAATTGACTGCTCCTGCAAAACATTTATTTAGTATAGCCCGGAAGATGGATGCATTTAAAAGATGAACCCTTTGAAACTTCGATCATAAAGTGCAACAGCAATCTTTTGTCTTAAAGTGTCCTCCGGAAAAAGAAATACGATTAAAATATATTAAGAAATATAACTGGGAAAAATCATCTGTTTATAAATTAATAAAATTAAGTGTCCAAAATTATAAAGATTTGTGTAATCTGGGGATATATATCTATATTTAGCTTTTAAAAACCGCAACATTATTTCATAAATTGTTTTTTGTTACGCATGTTATCCTGTGTCTCTATTTCATATCTGATATTGTATCATGCCAAATGTCTATAATATTATTTTACTTATGTAATATGTTGTTCATATTGCCACAATATGATTATATATTGAGCAAATAAAGAATGACTCTTGTTTATTCATTGAATTTGAACCTGATACTGAGCATGAAGCTGTAGATATGTTCAAGAGTGTTGTATATTTGAAACATTTGCAAAAACTCTTTATTAGCTTTACTTTTAAAAATAAAAGTAATGGTAATGGTAATGCATTACTTTACCTATGTAATGGTAATGTAATGCATTACTTCAAGAAAATCAAGTAATGGTAATGGTAATTTAATGCCCAAATTCATGAAGTAATGATAATGTAATGCATTACTTTACAATGTAATTCGCCCCAAGCCTGACATGCACATTCGAATATTACTTGGCCTCCTTTTCTTGGAGCTCTTTTCTAATTTATTTTGTCAATGAAAAACAGAATTCATATTGGAAAAAAAATTGTGTGATTTCCTCATATGCATTGAAGATTTACCAATGCTACATGGGGACATATCATATTGGTACTGACTTAATCAGACTATATTGATTGAATATTTTCAGATAAAAGGTTTAAAAGATGAATTGGATGAAGAGAAGTCCAAGCGGGAACACAAGACGTCGTCAGTTCCCCAGATGAATGGCCCCGAAATGCAGCTTTATGAAGTTCAAAGTATGCTCGATACCATATATCCAGTCTTTCTTTTCACTTGTCATAAAATTTGCAAAAATTGGGTTAATCTATATTCTTTTTTATTGAAGCTTTTTTTTTTAAATTTTAAAAGTTTCTACTACCATACTATACATACAAGCATTATGTCTGCATAACTATTGTATTTTTGTAATGTGAGAGTAATAATGTAAAAAGCGAAAATTTAATCATCATGGACTCAATTTTTTTTAGGAGAGGCGAGTAAACAGATTCATGAATACAAACTAAAGTTACAGAAGGCTGAACAGGACATCACAAATTTAGAGGGAACAGTAAGTAGATTTAACTCTTAAAAAGTCCTTGAATGGACAACTTTCATGTCACATTTATACTTTGGCTGGCGTCTTGCTGATCAAGCTGGTGAATTTTCCTCTTTGAGCAACTAAACAGTATGTTTTTTAAAAAAATTGATATTTTAACAATTACGAATTAGAGGAGGCTTTTAGTAGTTGTATATCTGTCATAAAATCAATGTTTATTAAATCAAATGCCCAGTATGGCAAGTTACTATTGGTTGAGTACCAGTAATGAAAGAATCTGAGCATGTTAACCTCCATCCATGGGGGCAAATGTAATTAAGCTGTAACTTTAACTCTCTTTATTGAGAACTGTTTATTTGAAAATCTTAGTCTTAAGATTAATTCCCATATTCTTATCTTTATTCTAAGGAGGGGATATTATTAATTTTATTTCATTGTGTAGGTCAACAGGTTAGAGACGCAAGTCAAGCGATACAAACAGGAGACAGAGGATTCAGAAAAACTGGAAGACGAGTTAAAAACGGAAAAACGAAAACTCCAAAGAGAGGTTTGTCGTATTTTGCTATCCACCTATGTAATGAATCATCTAAGATTTAACATTATATTTTGTACATTTTGACCTTAAATGTTTATACATATACTAATGGAAAATACTACAATGATAATGTTATTCCTTTTCATTCCAGCTTCGAGAAGCCCAAACACGACTAGAAGAACTAAGTAACCAAAATAAACACCTACAAAATAGAATAGACAAAATGAAACAAGCTCGCGCCTTAGCAAGTCAGTAACCCAAGTGATGAAAAACGACTTATTTTTTAACAAACTTCACGGTGTTTCTCGATGTGGCTAGCCTTGCTCCTAACAGGTTGCGTGTTACCCATGGAAGAATCGCTAGCCAAAGTTGCTTTTTGCCAGTCGTGTGATCTTGGTCATGTGGACTTTTTACTATATTGCCCTGTGATTGGATTGAAGGGAAGCGTCTCAGAGACCAGGATTGTTTTTAAAAACTGTTGTTCCAAAGTATACTTCCTACAGAAACCAGTTCCGCATTTTGCATATTTTCATCGAAGAATCATCCATTTAGTCTGTTTTAGTCCATTATGTCTGATATGGGAGAAAAAATATTCTGTTTCATATGGCTTTCACTTTAAAAGTGAAATGACTATTATTATTATTTCCTGTCATATGTATGTTTTTATTGTATTTATCATAACATATTAATAGCAATATCGGGAGAGAAATTGGACCCTTAGTTTTAGAGAGAAGGCGGTGGATAGATTTTACTGTGAATAACTGAAAGCTATTTAAATCATTTGTAACACTAAAGGTTGTCCATATGCCTCATGTTAATCTGTCAGAGTACCTGTTACAGCATTTGAAAAATATTTGGTAAAGAAGATCAAAAAGTTAACACAGCACTATTTCACATTGCAACTCTTATAGCAGAAGTTGGTTATTTTATTAATTCTGACACTTGATGCTTGTATTTTTGCACGGTTTTAAGTATTTGCTTCATAAGTACTGTAAAAGAATCTCAGTTAAAGAAAGTTAAGGAAGGTTCATCAAACCTCGGGTAAGAGCGATAAGTGTTGCTGCAATTAACACGTTAATTCCTAAATGAAACTTTCAGGGCCAAGTTTTTTTTTAAATGCCCAAAAATTTAAATGTGGTTTTTTGTGCATTTTCATCATGGGTAAAGTTTTTATTCTATTTTTATTGAAAATCATTATACTTAGTTTTTTCTTTTCTTTCTTTTAATGTTGATGAACCTTAATATAAATATACTCAAAAATGAAATTATCAATCATAAGCTTGAATTGCAAAAAAGGTTATAGTTTTAATCAGAACAAAAGAGAAACATTTCTGAGAAATGGACAGTCTGTTCACTATCCTAATATGACCTTGACATAATTGTCCTCTAACCAATGACCTTGAGTAACTGCATGTATTTTTAGAACCGTTTTAATGATCAACTTCTATTTACTTCAATTGCCATGGTACATGTACAGGCTGCAAATACTGCACTATGATCTAGGTTACATCAAGACAAATAAAAATATTGAATCATTGGATTAAAATCTGTATACAAGAGAGAAAGTTATTGTGAAGCTAAATGAATACACAATGAAACTTGTCTAAATCTGGAATAGAATATCTCCCTCCCTGTGGAATCTGTCAATTTGCTATCAAATCAGTTATTATTGACTCAGAAATTGCATGGTTTAAAACGGATATGTACCTGCATGTATTTGGTGTGGTCAACATTTTCTGAAATGCAGAATATAAAGTTAATAGGATATAAGAATGAAATAACTATGTTGGAAATGTTTTCTGGGATTTTGGACGGAATTCAAAATTGTCCAAAAGCTTTTCCTAAAGCCTCGAATTTGTTATAGTACTTAAAAGTGTGACACAATATCTAATTGGTATTGTGTTGTGCAAGATGTGAAAATGTACAATTTTTGTTGTACTACAGATTTACTGCTTTTCTGAGGAGCGTTTGAATGCCTCTTATATTCCGTTGCAATAATTATATTTCTGCTAGTCCAAATCATTGAAAGGCCCTATTCTGTAGAGAATTCAACAGCCACATGTTTGTGTATTTAGGTGTTAAGGGTTTTGTTAAACGAAATTTATTCTTCAATGTCTCTGTCCTTAAAAATGTTATTAAAAAAATGGTGCATTTGTGTAGAAAGTACAGGCCGGATTTGTTCACTGGATCTTGTAAGTCGATAATATTTCTTTAGATGGAGTTCTCCGTTTTGTTGTGTAGATGTTTTAAGGAAAGGAAGAAGTATATAGCTGTCAGTCAGAATTTGTCTCCTAATTTTCTTAACTGTCTTGACCTTTCATCTTACAGAGTAACTGTTATCTTACAAGTATGAACACCTGTATCCAATGCGACGACCGATATATGGAGTTTTTAACAATGTATTCGTACAACAGAGTTTGTTGCCAATAAAAATCACTGCTTTATGACGAGTTTGTTGTTGACATTAATTTGTATTTAAATCTCAACACCATTTTAAAATGGTATTTAACAAAGTTTATTATTACATGTAATGCTAACAAACAACTATTGTGATGAACGTGAAGAATGTAAAAATTAAAATTTCCTTCCTTCTTTGGTACCATGCATCTGTTAAAACCTTGATGATGTATGTGAGAAAATCGCTGTCTGCATTGCAAATATATATTTTGCGTGTTACTTTACTTTCACGATAGTCAAATATTTTCTTAACAGGAGAGATTTCGATTTTAAGACTGTAATGATCTCCTTTAAAAGAACAGCTTCATTTAAATGTATAGGGAAATAGCCAAAGTTTAAGGTCAAAATCTATGGGTTTTTTCTTTAGTTAATAAAAGTTTGTAGGTAAACAAATCATTTGTTAGATATTTGTTTGATCTAATGGTTCTGTTGTTTAACCACTGAGCCTCCTTAAGGTTTGGGGACGCAATGCAAAGCTGGATTATCAACAAATTTCTCATTAGATCTGTCTTAAATAATTAAACTAAAAGCTTTAACATTTTGAATATTTTTTTATATCTTTATACAGGACTCGTCGTGTAGAGAATTTAATATGGTACATGTATAAAAGACTATAAGACGTTTCTAAAATTTGAATACTGTCAAAGAAAATTTATTCCTTATTTGCATTTAAACCTGTTATTTATTAATTCGATCTTATTGAAAATCGCATCGTGGCATATCTACCTTCCTTTTAAACACTTGAATAGTGTCCATATTTGTAAAGATTTGTTAACATAAGTGAAATTTGTTAAAGAAAAAATGCCCTTCCTGATGGAGAAGGAGTTGTCGGTATTGCTCAGTAGAAGAATGAATGAATTAACGTTTTTGCTGCACGATTTTTTAATCCTTGAAACTTTGTGAACAAATACCGTGTTTATATATATATATATATATATATATATATATATATATATATATATATATATATATATATATATATATATATAACCGAATGTTATCACATAGCTGCAAACGAAACCGTCTGACGTGTCATTTAGGTGCCAACGGGACTTGGGGCGAAAATTCGGTTTGCACCTATGTCCGATCGGGTTTTTTAAATCGCTCTAACTCGGCGAATCGCGAACTGACACCAGGTAAACTTTAATCATGATAAGGAGAGTTCTTTCAGACGTTAAATTTTAGTTTTGAAATAATTATTTGATACATAATAACTTAAAGCCAGTAAAGTTTTTGAGGGTACCCATTCAGGAAGTATATATCTCCGGCCGAGCGATTCCGTCTGAGATGTCATTTAGGAGCAAACGTCGGTTTTTTGAAGATTTCTTTCTAAAATTTGATACATATGTCAACAAAAAGCTCAGAGCAAATCGCTAATATTATGACTTATTTTTTTGAGGTACTGCGCTATGCATATGTATCTAGTTTTCAAAAGATATTGCCGTCGACAGAAATTTTAGTGCTCATTTTCAGCTGTATTGTTTTTGTATATAATTTTAAGCTTCTACGCATGCTTGACCCAATAATGTGAACGAGAAGGAGAAAGAAATGGCGATCGATATGTTCGGCTAAGTATGGTTTTACCGATCTGTACACGATTACGGCTTGTTATAAAGATGTGTCAGTGAAGAAAGTGAATACAAGAGAGCTGTACTTTAGATTAACGGATTATATTTTTGTCGGTTTTCATTTTGTGTTGGACTAAACGAAAACGTCGCGTGTGGATATGTGGTAAGAAAACTTGCTCATTGTTTGTCAACGTGAAAAAGGTGTAAAAAAAAGAATTAACAGACTAAAAATGTGGGTACTTAGAATATTTGAAATATACGCCGCAAGATCTGAACAAATCTAACCAAGCTTGTTTTAAAACACAAAAAGATGAGAATAGTACCATGTCTTATCTCAGTTTGATGTTTTTGTTATATTCTCTTAAAAGATGATTAGCCCATGCACATTCTTAAATCTGAGAGATAAATACAAAATAATCAAAATTGTTCATGTAATACTACATACGTCTATATCCTTTTATATAAAAGACGTATTAATATAATAAATGTAATTAGGTTTATTAAAATATCTCGTGTATTGGCACGACATAGTTTATCAAGATACACATTTTAATCAAACTACTTTGTTTCGTCTAATTAATATCAGTACAGATACAGACTGTGGTTAATTTCTTGATCATATCAATTTCGCGAAGAGCTTTGTTTACATTTTACAGCCAAGGTCATGTTAGCTTCTCTCAGCGGCTGTGTTACTGATAACGGAGAAAAACCAGATGTCATTAAACATATGGAAAACACAGACAATCAGAATTGGGGAATGCCGACTAAATTCATAACGATAAAGATTTTAGATCAACAATCAACATTACAGGTACATGAAGTGGTTTTTATTTTGGTTTTATTTTTATAATTTCTTTCTTTTTGAAAAAGCAGACTACGCACACTTATGAATAAACACCTAACCATATTACTTTGTGTTTACTTGCCTACGTGGAGAAAAAATAACAAAAAAAATAAGAAAATGAAAAAATGGTCATAATAACAATAAAACAGATATAAGCAGCAAAATATTGAATATACAAGTTTGTATTGCACCATATCTTTCAATATTGTAATTTAGTTTTAAGTGACAAAGGAAACCAAGCATGGAGATTTATTTTACATAAGACAACAAAATATATATTGTTTCATATGAAGAATTATAAAATTAACGATTTCGTTATGAAACGACGATGAAAGTTTGCCAATTATAATATTAGACATATTAAATCCAATTCTTTCAGAGGTCTTTCTATAAATTTATAAACTTAGTTCTTTCCACAGGGTATGTATTTTAAAAACATAAATTATCGTTTCCACTTTATTTTTTTACAAAACACATCTGTCAGTAGTTTTGAAATTGATTTTTAAGGTAGTATCCAACTGGAAGAATTTTGTGTAAAGTTCAAATTTGAAGCCACTATACACAAGAACCTTTGGTTGTTTTAAAACAAATCTTTACAATATCATATGCAGTAAGATCTTCAACACTATAATCCGTTAGATCTTTTTTTTAATTTTGATTTCAAAAGTTTGTGGTAGACATACATGTAAGTCTCGATTTGCTTTAAATTTATCTGATGGTAAAGTTCCTTCTCATTTCAAATCCAGGTAGCTTAATGAAAAGCAACCATATTTTTATGGGGTATCTAGGTTCAAATCCTAGTCTGGATTGTATGAATGAGAGACTTAACACCAGGTAATTACTCATTTTTCAACATTGACAAAATTTACCTAATAAGTGAACTCAAGATCTGGAATTCATTGCTCCTAAACTCGCACAAGTCGATCATTTTTGTATTGTCTGCGAATTGTCCTTCAAGCCTCATTTATTTGTTTACATGAAATATTTGTAGGCTAGCTATTCAATGAAGTGTTTGATTAAATTATGTTCATGATCTGTCATAAAATTGAAATTACATATAATTAATAGTCATGCAATTTTTTATCATTTGCTCCATGTAAATATGCAATCAATAATTCATATTCTCTCTCTCTCTCTCTCTCTCTCTCTCTCTCTCTCTCTCTCTCTCTCTTGTTTACATTCCAACGTCTACCCAGTGAGTTATTTTGAGTTATCTTCTCTTTGAACCACGGATGGAGTATTCAAGCCGAAATCGTCTGTCAGTGTGTTTTACTGTGTAATTGATTTCTTAAAATGAAAAGTAATCAAGCTACATGTATTTATCAAGAAACGTTAATTTTATAAACCAATACATTTTTAAATACAATGGTTTTTATATAGTTAGACAACTGCCATTTAAGTAGAATGTCTTTAATTATAGCGCACTTTGTTGTCAGCACCATTCGTAAACTTCTATACTGGATTTTGTCTTTGAAAAAAATTAATACCACGTCATTATTATGAAAATATCAAGAGGATTAATCAAAATAAAATTTCATAACTTCATTTTAGGTGATTTAGACTACTGCTCGAACAACTTTTCGATTAAATCCACAATAATTAATTTAATTATTAATAATGAATGAATCTCTCTCTCTCTATCTCTCTCTCTCTCTCTCTCTCTCTCATTGTTTACATTCCAACGCATGCACTTCATGACCCCAACGAGTTATCTCCTCTTTGACCTGCGGAAAAATGAAATAGAAGTATTGTGAAAAACTAATCCCAGTCATAAAAATATGAAAAGGAAAACGAAATATCTTTATCTAACACACTTACTTTGAATGATAACTAGAATATTATTTTAAGGTTTTCATTCTTATAGTTACATGTATTGCCATTTGATTAAAATTTGTGGGGGCCAATTTTTGTGGATTGCTTAAATTTCATTGGTTCATGGGAACGTAATTTCGTGTATTCTTCTATATAGGAAATATGACTTTATAACACTAATTTATTAATTAGTGGAGGACGTTAATTCGTGGATGAGAGATACTCACGTATTCCACAAAAATCATTGAGCAACCACGAAATCTAATGATTCCACAGTATTTAAATGACGTTAAGTTTTCCATTGGGAATAAAAAGATTTTTCCAGAAAAACTTGTTGGTACCAGTGATAAAGCATAGCCCCCCCCCCCAAACTCTCATTCCTGCACAGTCTTTCCCACAGAAAAAGTGGTCTGGTGTGCAATATCCCTCCGGGTGGAAAGGAGGCGCCCTAGCATATTATTTCGTCAAACATTAGATATATCCCCCTCCCCTCCCGGACAGTATAACATCCTCTTCCTGTTTCCAGATTACATTACCTTAATCGTCCGTCAATCTGACATGTTTTACAGTATATTTGATTTTTTAAAAATGGAGAAAAAAATTGTAGAATGAAAACTTGTATTAAGAAATTAAGAAAATAACCAATAATCAAACTATTTAGCAAGAATATCATTGAGTCTTTTAATTGATAAAAAGAAACAACAACAATAGTTAGTATGATTCTGCATATAACGTTTGAGGGCAATCTCTTTAATTTTATCGCATCGTTGTTATAAATTCTTCTTTTTTAAATTTATATTTTTTTTAAACCATAAAAGGTACAAGATGCACAACACATAGATATACATGTACAAACAGCTTGGATGAGCAGAGCTGGCTCAATTTGCTCGTGAAGAACAAACCTCATACATTTTAGTCATGAATATGCAGAGGGCTTTTTTAGTACGCAGTTAGTATTTGACAATTAAGTACAGAACATTAGAGTATTCGGTTGGACATTATATATCTGATATTTTTTTAATCAAAGAAAATACGATATATTTTAACAGGTATATAAACTCGTCTCCTATTTGAATATTATTCCACAATTTGTAATTCTTTCGTGAGGTAGTAAATTACTCCAGCGAACAACCCCCATAGAGAAACGGTGGTTGCTTGTTCTAGATTTCACAAAAATTACTCAAGAAAATGAGTGACAACGATAGTAAAAATGTCCATTTGGTTTAGTCGTAAATGCAATTTCTAATGAATTATAAATGTATTTGATACATGTAATATTATAATACAAGTTTACAAAAGGATAATGTCGAACTATATTCAGTTTTGAAGATTCTAACAAACGATAAGAAAAAACTCAGAAAGTGTGGGTGTCAACGAACCCACAACCTAAAAAGCCTAGTTTTATAAGGTTACGTTTCATCTGATGCTCTCATCATAGAGCCATTTCAGTCGCAAAAAGTACATTGTTTAAATGCAATATGCGACTTTGGCCACGAATTTACGGACTCATATTAAGTAAAAAAGCAATAAAGTGAATAATTTATTATAGTGACATGTGCTATAACAAATTAGATGACTGTAAAACAAAATGAATATTGAAACACCCGGCCCATTGGGCCTATCTGCCACTGAAATACAATCATAACATATATATATTGACAGAAATTACACATTGCGTTTGTGGACAATAAAGATTGACTATACAGGTTTGTTTTAAGTAAGTATTTAGATGTATGTCTAGGAAAATTTTAAAAGTAGGGAAATGATACAGTCTAAGTAAAACATTACTAATGTTTGATTGTATTCGATATTTTTTAATAATTCCATTCTAAAAACGAAAACACTTAATACAATTTTAAAAAATTATCTCATTTTCTTGTTCATCGACTAAAAAAATTATACACATGTATTCTGTCATCGAGATAGAGGTTCTCCCTTATATCGTCCTTTTTCAGTTCTAATTTGGAGTATCCCAATTTCCAAAAGTGATTTTTCCTTATCACTCAACTGTTGTGATACAAAATAATATTTTCATAGTACAGTGGGTCATTTCTCCATGTATTTTTGATTGAAATCGATTTAATTTCCATCAGACCTTATCTAGACCATGACAAAAATACAAAGCTCAGACCTACTCTTTAGATCAAAAGGCATATAAGTTCCAGAAATGCCACTATATCGAAGTTTTGATACGCATACGCTATTTCAAAGCAAAATATTCCAAGTATTTAACATATTTAAGGGTTACAAATCGATGTAATATTATATATACATTGTTTAAATATTGAAAAAGAATTAAGATTTGTTGATATTTTAATTTTACAGTATCTTATCTGTCTTTATATAGGTACTGTACACGCCTTTAACACCCATCTTCTTTATGCGTAATGAATTTAGGCACATATTCTTCACATACAAAATTTGTTATAAAAATTGTGTATGTAATTCTTGAAATTACTGTCCCTTTTGTGATATTAGAAATGCCGGTGTAATGAAGAATAATGACCCCCGTATAATAATGACCGGGGGTCATTTTTCGACGTAGAATAATGACCCCCCTTGCTGAAGAATAATTTGATTTTTCTGAAGGAAAAAGACCCAGAGGTTATTTTTCTTCATGTAAAACGTACATGACGAAAAATGACCCCGTAGAAAAATGACCCCGCTGTAAACAAGAATACATTTTGGTTACCGATCCAAAAAACGACTTTGAAATTACTTGTACTGGGGGGGGGGGGGGGGGAAGGTTACCTTTAACTTTAATTTCACTGATTATTTCCTTATTTTCGATTCAATCTTTTACATTGTCCCATTAAAGTGCGGGGGGGGGGGGGGACTCAATGTTAATTCAATTTAAATTTAAGAAAATCTTTGTTGCGCAAAAAAGTAGGTGGTGGGCAGGCCCCCTGCCCCACCCCACACCCCCCCCCGATTCTACGTGCCTGATTTTTATGGAAAAAGACTAAGGAGGCAGGTAACGTAGGTAACGTATTTCTGGGGGAAAGTGATTTTTAATATTAAAAAAATCATTTTACGTGAGTTTTGTTTTCTTCTACGTAATACATGAACATCGATATTCTAAACATGTGTTGTAATGTTGTATTTTATGATCATGAATAGTGACTTTCTTCTTTTAGGGCAAATGTGTGAAGAGTACCTGACAATAGTAAAATTTATATAATACTTTAATAATAAGCACTGATTGATTATTATGATAGGGATTGTTTCTAAACGCGTTGATAAGGGGTTCGGACTCATATGAGGGGTTTACATCCCTCTTGATTTTGATAACACGATCTTTACTGCATCCAAATTTTCTATAACAGTTTGCCACCAGGCTTCTCTAAATAAATCACAAGTAGTAGAAACATGTTCAAAAATATTTGTGAACAGTTTTTGACATAAACTGCAGATGTGCGGGGGAAGGTCTTGGAGAGTCAAAAGTTTAACAATAAATTTTCAAAGAGTA